>CABFOV010001619.1:0-96073 GCA_902141375.1 Timema poppense
TAAGTATAAAAGAACACTTTATTCGTGAGAAGGTTCAAAATGGGGACATTGTTGTGACATACAAGCCTTCTGAATCCATGGACGCAGATATTTTACAAAGGGCTTGGCAAGCCCCAGACACACCATCTTGAGTCAAGCTGTTGGAATACATCCTCGGCTCTAACGAGTGAGGGGGAGTGTTGGGACTTGAGTAATTCTATCCACTCAATAGAGCATTTTAGTAGATGAGCCTTGACCTGCAAGAAGATTGGCAGTGCCTTCTAAATGTTCTTTAATGTCTTCTTTGACTTTTGTTTTATTATTATCTATGATGTATATATGATCTGTAGCCTACTATTGTTTACAAGAATGAACAAATACTCATGAACAACTTTGCTTTGTGTTTTAAATATGTACAAGATATGGAAACCATTAATTGATGTCATAATACCTTTTACAACAATTATTAATCATTTTGCACTCTTGAATTGGTAATTCAGGCCTAAAATGTATTGGAAGATGTGGGCAAACACAAGCTTTATAAATCATAAGCATAAGGGTACAATCACTATAGTCCTAAAAGTCAGACAATTCCAGTAAACAACAATCATTCAAATATATATATAATTATATATTTTTTAATCTAGAGGAAAATGTAGATCAACTATTGCACTAAGTCATATACCTAGCACTATTCATCATAGCTATTTTAAACATAAACACCCAACTTATCCAGAATCCAGTCACCTCAATGTGAGAAAAGACTGAATAAAAAAGCATACTTAAGTTACATTCACAAACCACTGACCAAAAAGCCAACTATTAAAAAACATGACATTTATACATTATTATTACCAAAAAACAAAATAGTATCATTCCTAAGATAAGGGAAAAATCGACCACCACATGAAAATTCAGGAGGAGTGTAGAAAAAGTTAGTATATTGGCTGACCTGGTGCTCCTGTCCCAGGTGTAGCCAACACAGAACGTATTGTGTTGAGCAGTGGGTGGGGCCCATCCCCACATCTATTTCTGAAGTCATCAAGATCTAGTGCCCATACCATGCCACCTCCTAAGTCCATGTCACGAATATATTCTGACTGCACATACATAAACATACATTTTACTTATTAACATAATGTTTAATAGTTTTGGCATAGCTTCTTTTATTAAATCCTAGCTACTTTTTAACTGGTCACTAAATTAAAAAATAAGAGTTTAAAACATTAGTAATATTACTTTCTACAAATAAACGTAAAAGGAATATAAAAAATTCATATTACCATGTCTTAAAGAACAATGTGTGTAACAAAATAGCAAATGTCAAGTAAGAAAAATTGTTAATTAAATACTAAAAAATAAATAAGTAACAAACATTAAGGTAATATTTGGTGGAAAAAATACTATAGAATAAAACAAATACACACAATTGTTAAGTGAAGTCAATGTTTAAAGATATACCATTCCACAAATAGCAACAAAATAAACCCAACAAATAATGATTTGAAGAAATATTACATTTGTGTCAAAATAACCAATTATTAGCATTGGTGTGTTATTTAATGGCGCTCAGTTGTGTTGACAGTGAACTAGATAGAGGGGGTCCCAAAAAGCTGTTGATAAAGCAATTCTCAACCCTGCACACACATGCATAGCAAAATGTAAAAGTGTGGGAAGCTGAGGTCACCCATAAAATTTACTTATGTATAACAATAAAAAAAATGAATATTATCAAAATAGATGTTAATTTAGAATAATTTAAGAGGGGAAAAAAGCAGTGATACTACAATTACTTCCCCATTCAAGAGGAAATTAACTGTAATATCACTGTTTTCATAATATTTTGGATGACAGTGACAATACTAGTGAGAGTAAATCAGATAGTGATGGCAGGTGAAGTGTTTAGTTTAGAGTCTGAGAGAAGTTCTACAGATGATGAAATTTAAGAAAATGTCAGGGTTCAAGGAGTTAGGGGTGTTTGGAACATGATCAACATACCCCAGCCTCTAACTCATCCTTTGATTGGTGAATTAATAAGCTCAAAGCAACATTCAACAATAATCAACACCTTTAAAATTAGCAGAATATAAGCTTGACTAATATTTATTCTTGCAGTAATTTGATAAAAACTACAGAAGTTTAGGGTACCTGAATAATTAACAGAAGATAAAGTTAATAATGTTGTTAATGAACATTAAATACAGACATGACATGGATATACGTTTCTTAATCGTAACTTTTTAATATTATATATATATTCCCCCCAAAAAAATCCAGGAAATTAATTTTCCCGCCCGAGTTTCAGGAACATCTAGTTTACACACCGCTACAGTTAATGGATACAAGGATACATGACTGTGAGTAGAGGTTGCAAGGATATGAGTGTAAACTGCAAGAATACAAACAAATCTGGTGGAATCAACAACAGTTATATTATAATGGAAGGATGTGAGTGAAGCTCATGGCATCAGCTGGAACCCTTCTAGGAGGAATTAAGGATCCAAGACTAACTGGTTTTATCTGCTATAGTAGTTATAGGAGGGATTAAGGATATAACTATCATAGGTCTGGAGAAGTAGGGAAGGTTAGTTTTACACATAATGGATAGGAACAAATTCTTCCTTAATTAGTTAGAATCCTTTAGCCCTACCAGGTCCCAGATAGCACAGAATGAACTAACCCTTACAGCTCAAACACTAATGTTTATAAATCAATCACCCTTCATCCTCCTTCTCTGTGAAGAAGAAAGACAGATTTATGTGCACACTCAGGTTGATGCTTGGAGCATGCTGGGAGACAGCTAAACTAGAGTGTGAAAAGTTTATTTGAGACCCAATGGTAGCAAATTGTCTGATCTCAAATGCAGCAGTTGATTGATAAGTCTCCGCAAACCAACAAGAGCAAGTTTAACAATAAATATGTGCATAAAGATTTTGATATAAAATTATGTTACTATCATGTATAAAAGTGAATGACAACATGAAGAGAATTTAAGAATAATTCTCAGCATCACTCTTCTTAACTGAATTGTATAATAAACTATATGATTATTTAAATTTTATTTAATATATTTTAAATCTTTAACCCACATACTTCATTTCCAACATTTTCTTCGGCATCCTCTCTTTTTCCATTCTCATTACATGCGCACACTATCTCTGTCTTGCTTCCTCTACTATCTCATGAACTCTCTGTAGTCCCTCTCTTTCCCGGATAACTTCATTCCTAATATTGTTTCTCCTCGTGACAGTTAGAATGCTCCTCACAAACTTCATTTCCCATGGCCTCCACTTTCATAGTCTCTCTTATAGTCATTGTACATGTTTCTGCTGCATGTGTGACTATAAGTACAATGTACGCCCTGAACAATAAATACTTCCTTACACTTCAAGGGGACTTCTTTTCTCCATAGTAGGTCTCTTTCGCACCTATAGAAGAGCTCTCCCTGCTGTCCTATTCTCATTAAATCCTCTCTACTTCTACCTTTCACCTCAATCACGTTTCCAAGATATTTTAAGTTCTGTACTTTTCTCATCCCTACTCCATTTAGCCTTACAGCTCTATTAGACTTTACCCTCTTCCTTGTTATTACCAACACTTCACACTTTGCCATGCAAAATTTCATTCCACACTCTTTCACTTCTCATTACATTATTGTGGATGTTCCTCTACCTCCTCTTCCTTCTCCCCCCGTACCATCAAGTCATCAGCAAACATCATGGATTTCATTTTTCCCTCCCCGAGTTTTCCTGCCACTTTGTTCATGACCATTTTCATTAACATTACAAAAAGTAATGGTGAAAGGGCACTCCCCTGCTTCACTCCATTTTTTATTTGGAACTATTCCTTCCTTCTCCTCTCCATCTTAACACAACTTCTGCTATCCTCATACATGCGTTTCACTCTCATTAACACTCCTCTTTCTACTTCTGCCTCCTCCATGGCTTTCCAAGTAAGTATGAAATGGATAGTTTATAAGAATATTATGAGCCTAGCGCCTTAAAATGTTTGCCTACAAATAGATATATACTTAAAGTGTATATCAATTGAAAGGAGTGTTATTATTTTTGAAGTTGTAGCCAAAAGGAACAAAAGATCTATGAGTAAAGTGGAACTTATAATCAATCAAGAAATAGATCAAATTTAAAAGCAAATATGTGTTTCTAATATTATAAAGTAAAGGAATAGTAAGAATAAAATAAAATATAGGTTTATAAAGAAAAATAATGTTTCAATGAGGTGAAGAGTATGAGAATTCATTGATAAGTTTATCGTCAATTGTATACAACTGAAGTTTCCAATAAAAACTAGTGTATTATGTGTCTGATTGCTACCAGATTTGATCACATTCAAGACACTCTTATAATTAGCTCATTTCAAGGCCATTAGGTTGCAGAAACTGATACTTCATTCTCTTTGTCAGTCTCAGTGCTGCACAATTTGGTTGTTTATAGTGTTCAACAAGACGTGTATTATCTTTACACTACATAATGGAAAGTGAATGGGCACATAAGAGAAATGATATTTAGTTTAGGGCATAAAAAAAAAGATCAGACTATAATGTTAATTAAATGGGCGATAAAGGATAGAGCCTTATATATATATATAAAAGTAATTATTCTAAAGCTACCATCCAAAATTAATAAATGCAAGTTGCAGCTTAAGAGTCCCATGACATAAATGTATTGATACTAAACAGAATATAATGAATTAATTTACATTTCACATAACTAAGTCTTATTTAAGATAAGTGCTTTTAGTATTTATTGAAATTTGTGATAAGCTATATAGGCTGTAATTAATATATAAACTGATTTTATCCAACCTTTAACCGAATCATGTGAGCATCATCAAAGCTGACCCACTGGTTTCCCTTGAAGGCGTAAGGTCCCATTCGATCCAATGGGTCCTTTACGACGGTCCAACCTCTATTCTTCACCCTGTCACAGATCTGAAACAAAAAAAAAAGGTAATTGAGCTCAGAGGATATAAACCTTAATATATTATCACAGATATAATGTTGAAAACAATTTAAGAATCTGCAAATAGATATATTCTGAATTTTAAATTGAGCCTACAAAAAAAAACTTGAACTCAAACTTGGCTAATTGTATACGTTTGACTCAAAATATTCCTCCTCTGTAAGGATATTTTGATAGTAAAATGTGTGTGATTGTTAAGTTTAGCTAACAGACGGTGTTAATAAATTTCTCAGACTTATTTAACATACATTTATTCACAACTAACTGTCCGACATAATGCTCTCTTGCCAACACAATACAAAATAAAAACAATATGTACAGTCGGCAAATGGAAAACACAAATATATATTATTTTTTTGTTATTTGTATCAAACCATGCACACAATGCTAATGCACACAAATTCCATCAAGAGAAATTTCTCTAATGTGTTCACAGACAATTAAGGAATTACTTACTAACATTCCCTCATTAAACAATTTATTTAGTCCTAGCCTAATCTCATTCTCTGACAGAGAATTTTGAGTCTAGGTTTATGAAGTGACTTATTCATTATATCCACCGTCTGATGTTCAGAGGCTACTTGCTTAATATCTATCATGCCCTCTGTGACAAGCTTTCTCACGAAGAAATGTTTGGTGCAGATATGCTGAGTCCTAAGGTGATACTCTGGATTCTGAGCCAATTTAATAGCTGTCTGATTGATGGCTTGAAGTTCCAGGTTTCTCTTCAATTCAGGGAAGTCTTCCAGAAGACTACATAACCATACCATTTCATAAGCTGCTTCCTTGGCTGCAACAACTTCTGCTTCTGCCCTGAGATAGCAAAAGAGGTTTGCCTTTGGCTGGGACCTGAAATTACTCGACCTCCATAAATGTACTGCAGCTCTGGTTAATTGTTCTATAGTCAAGTCAACCTCCATTATCAGCATCACTCTAGCACCCAAGAATTCCTTTCTTGAAGCTTGGCCCGTAAATATTTCCATAGCTCTACATGCCCTGAGGAAGTGGGAAACTTGCTTGACTCAAATCCAGTTTTCTATAGTTGTGTTTTCCAATTTTTTTACAACACTCCAACAGCATACGCAATGTTTGGATAGTTCCATTAGGAGCGTTCTTGATTTTATACACCCACTGTCAGGGTATTGCCGTCTGGTTATTTGGTAATTCATCCCTTACTCAAGTTTCATTTTTTTTTGTGTGTGATTTGATATCACTGTCCATTGTATGTTGCCAGTCTGTACTTCGGATATTCTGAATTGCTTCAGTGTACAAACTATGCCCATCCATGTCAATTTATTCACCAACTGCAGTCATCATAAAGTCATTGAATCTTTGCGGAGGTTGAAGCCTGGAGCAAGCTCAAAAATGTATTTCTGGACTAGGAGTAGTCACAATGTCTTCTTTAGCTTCAATGTGATTTGAGACATCTAAATCCTTTTATTTATCAATCATATTATTCAGAGTCACCACATTCTGGAGGTGTTACATAATAGTATTAATCTTTATTTCTTCGTGCTAGGTTGATTGTAAAACAAACTATTCCTATATTATTAACTATAGTAGCAACTAGTAAATAATATAATAGTGTAATGAGATTGATTACAATCCGTGGAAAATTAATTCAGATGTGTTCTAGTTTTAACCCCCTTAAGTGTCTTCTAGGCTTGACACCCCATAAAATGTGTTATAGGTTTTACACCTCCAAGATGTTCTCTATTTGACATCCTTTAAAGGTTTTATAGGTTTGAAACCCCTTAGAAGTCCTCTACGTTTACACCCCTTACAGTTTATCTAGGTTTTATTCTCCTTGGATGTTCTCTAGGTGTGATACCATTTCAAGGTTATCAAGGTTTTACACCCCTTAAAGGATCTCTAGGTTTTACACTCCTTAATTTTTTTTAGCACTGCATCTTACTACTCGTTTTGGTTATATGCTTACGTATTAATTACACTAATAGTTTAAGGGATTAGGAAGGTTATATTTAGAAGAAGTGTATCCGCATTTGTGTGAGAAAAAGAGTGAAAGAAAATTCTGGAAAAATCACTCTCAGTACACCTACTAAGTACTTGTTTTGTGGAATGTCCTAGATTAATACCAATATCCACCAAATTTGCAATCATTATCTAATCTGCCACAAATAAAAATCTTGTTATAATGTTAAACTCATTGTAAAATATAATTAAGTCCGAAAGTCAAATGAAACTATTTAGCCTAAGCTCAAAAGTTGCATTTAGAAAAGTTAGCAGCTTCTGTCATTACCTCATAGTATGCAAGGAATCCAGCAGCCCTTGTAAACTCTCCCGCTTGTCCCGGTCCAGGAGCCCTGGAATTGAGCCCATTTGTGGATGCTTGAGCCAACTGGAAGGACTGCCCATATAGGGGCATACCCATCACTATCTTGCGACGGGGAACACCCTCCGAGATCCAATAGTTGATAGAATAGTTCTGGTGGAAATAACATGCAGCATTATCACCCTATTATTGAGTAAGTTCTCATGTTTAATTGATTATTGATGTAGAGTACTTACCTCGACACAACACCTCAATACATACATACATGTATTGAGGTGTGTCGAGGTAAGTCACCCTAAATCTTCATCTGGACAGTTAAAAATATAACTAAACAAGTTTATTGTTTATATGAAATTTTAAGTTTAAATACCACTGTCATAGCAATAAAGCTGTCATAAATTTGTCTTCTATGGATAAGATATGTTTCTTTTTCACTTTTTCTATTGAAACTAACCATACTTGTTACCAAATAAATTTTTTCTAGTGACACTGTTAATTATATCAAAAAGAACCTTGTCTCAATGATTTGCCAATTTGAATAGGTCATTTTAGAAAACATTCTAAATTATAAATAAGTAAGGAGCAGTAATGATTATGGTTAAGACTTAGAAACAAACCTAAGAATAGCAATATAAAAGTGAAAGGATATAATAACAGAAGAAATTAATAAAAAGTTAAAAATATTAACAAGTTGAAATTAAATATACTTTAATATTGAAAAAACACATTAAGCTCTGCTATTGCTAATCTTAGGTTTGTTTCTAAGTCTTAACCATAATTTGAATAGGTGTTTATATGTAGGGTTAACATGTTATTAGATCCTGATTACTTGTAATATTATGCATACAAATATTTTTATCATAAACAATAGTGTACAAGTTTTTTTTACTCTGAAGTAATTATTTTGTATGCTGTATATGTTCAAATTATTTGAGTCATTTAGTTTCAATCTAGTTATAAAATGGAAGGAGGAAAAGTGATATATTTCTTGTTGAGGGTGCCATCATAAACTTTGTCATGTTGCATGAACAAAAATCGGTGATTAGTATAATATTAGCTAAACCATCATCTAGAGCTAATACATAAGGATATGATCAAATTAAACATTGAAAGGATAGAAAGGTAAGGCCTACACACTTACCAGAAAATGGTAAACATCAGAGTTCACAATAAAAACACAACAAAACACATAATTATAACATTTCCATGGTATATCAGTTCTCTTCTTCAGCAGAAAGGAGTAAAACACTAACTTGATTTTGGCAGCATGCTTAGTTATAAAACTCTTCTCCATGCATGGTTCTCAGCCTCTTACATACTACATTCACGGCCTTAGTTTACTTGGATGAAAGCTCAAAAAGTTACTAGAAATAGTCCCTAATGTATCCCTACACCAACAGCTGTCACTTTGGATGACTGTAATGAAAATATATGGTACTATAAGAATGTGATAGTGATGTGATATTAATTTAGGCCAATATTATATATATTTATTTGCGGTCGGGCACAGAGCTTATTTATAATTTTATTTCACTTAAAAAATTTATTATTCACAGCACTTTCACAAAAGGTCTAACGAATATAGCTTCAAAATGGTGACCTACGAATTTAAACCATGTGATTGATCATGACAGAAACAAGTTCTTTACAATGATACACCTACGCAATGGATAAAAGTATTTTATTCAGTTAAATATTTCAAAATACGATAAAATAATTTTTTATATATATAAAAAGGACGAATATTTTCTCTTTTCCAAATAATTACGATGCCTGTATTAAAAGGTCTTATAATGTATGGACTATATTACACAAAATAAATAACATTCCAAAACAAAAAATAAGTGGGTACTTTTAATTATTTTTAAAATGTTGTTTAGAATTGGGTGAAAAGAAATTATTAAAAGTAGGTAGTGAAATATTGTGAGAAAACTTAAGCTTACGTTATTTTAAATATAAAATAAAACATGTAAATAAAAAATTTAACATTTATAGCAAAGCAGTGATCTTTTACAAGTGTTGGAAACCCAAAACTTAAACATATGATTTTTGAATTGTCATCCAGGTAAAAATCTATTAGGAACAGACTCTACATAGGTACCCAGTTATTAAACTCTTCCATATGTTTGGTGATTATATCCCAAACAATGTCATAATCAAATCATTAGTCTGAAAATTATTAACAACACATGCAACACTTAAAAATACACATACAGAGTCATTAAATTTTCAATATCATAATGGAATAGATCAAATAATATAAAATAAATATTTAAACTGACCGCATTGAAGAAGAAGAAGTCATCATCTTCATGGAAATATAGTGGAGCCACATGTCCTGTCTTTTTATCCCACTGTCCATGGAAGTCATATGTCATGACCGCTACCCAGTCAAGGTTCTCGCCCAGTGTCTTTACATCGTATCCTGTTGAAATCAGTTTATTTGTAACGTTGGCACAAACTTTCATGATAAATGGAAGTAACACTATAAATATAGATATATGTATGAAAGGAGAAACTTGGAGAATGAATGATTATAATTGAAGGGTACAGGGGGAAAAAGGGGGAAAGTCACATTACACACATTTTCCAGGACAAAGACTTATATTTCAACCTGAACGGGTAGTAAGATGCGATGTTAAGAATAATAATATACTTCAAATCACATAAATACCCCATTAAATATTATTTTTTTAAATTAATTTAAATATGACAGAGACCTCTTTTAACCATAATCTCTAGTGCGCTATAAATGTCTCATGATTATCTAACAGATGGCAGCATTAACTCAATTTGAGTTCAAATTTGGACTCTTCCCACTTTTCCCCTGTACCCTTCGATTACAGAAATCAGCTTTATCAGATTATGCAGCATGAATGGGAGTATCTAGAACCGTGTTCGGGGTATTGAATGGCAAACCCAATGATTAAAGACCACTGGGAAGATCCAGACACAGATGGGAGGATAACATTGAGATAGACCTGAGAGAGATAGGGTGTATTGAGATAGACTGGATAGAATTAGCTCAAGATAGGGATAGGTGGCATACTTTTGTGAGTGCGGTAATGAACTTTCAAGTTCCTAGTACCATTGTGTAAGTAAGTAAGTAAGCTCTATCTGAAACATTTTTGAATGGATTTGAAAATGACACCTGGACAAAAGAATCGAATCCGGGACCTTTGGCTTAGCGCTTTAATGTTCCAGGTGTCCAAGTGTCATATTTCATCTCTCGTCTCTCATCAACTGATTATCGGAGAATCAAACTGTTGATGGGAGAAAATTGTCTGTTTAGCTTGACCAGAGACAATCATATTGTAATTGTTGCTTGAGACAATGGTTGGAGATCAACCTACCCACTACCTAGCCACTGATTATTATCTGTACAACCAGCCCATTGTTGTATATACAACCACAATCAGTAATGTGTTTTATAGTAAAACATTAAATAGTATTTAATGGGGCTCCACCTAGACTGGATCATGCTTAAGAGTAAGAGGGATAACAAGCACATTCTCATGGGCAGTGCTATAGTTGAAAGTGATAAAACAATCTAGACATACAGTGGCGACAGAACCTTTTTGTTCTATGGAGAGGTGGAGGAACCAAATGGCTAAAACAGGTGTTTTTATGAGGGGGTTGGAAACCTCTGATCCTAAAAGCTGAAATTATTTGAAAATTAGATGACTAAACTTGAAGAAGAATAAATTATTAATTTATATAAGAAAAAAAAAGTACACAAAATATTGGTAATGTTCTTACTGATTGGATGGTACTGATATCTTCAGGAGATTTTTGTTATCTTCGTGGGTAATTTCACTAACAAGCATTGGCAACCCTGGTCAATGACCCTTTCGAATGTGTAAGTTGTCCAAACTGATTTTAATGTGTGTGCGTACCCGTTTTATCGGTGATTATGTGTTTATAACTCTATAAGGAAAAGCTCTTTTCGCTTTATGAGGCAATTGTCTTATATTTGGAAGAAGGTATAGGAAAGGTGGATAGAACCATATAAAAGGGGGACAAACACAATATGGCCTTTACAATGAAAAGAAGAACACAGTTCACACTTTACACTGCTGCCAATGGAACAAAGAGGTAATGGTTGCCTATTAAAGAAAATTGATCGTCACCGCCCAATCCCCCGACCCAGATTTCATTCTATCGGAACTCATCAAGGAGGAGTGTGAAACGCGCAACACAACTTCCTAAAAGAGAAAACCAAAAAAACATTATTTACCATTTTCCCTTTTCTCCTCTTTTGTTTTTTTGGTTTTCTCTTTTAGGAAGTTGCGTTGCGTATTTCACACTCCTCCCTGATGAGTTCCGATAGAATGAAACCTGGGTCGGGGGATTGGGCGGTGATGATCAATTTTCTTTAAGAAGGCAACCATTACCCCTTTTTCCATTGGCAGCAGTGTAAAGTGTGAACTGTGTTCTTGATTATGTGTTTAGTGATTAGTAATTATCCGTGTGTGTTTGATGTTTGCCTGAAAAGTCTGCAATTTTTTTTTAAAATTTGTGTATTCCTTACTTTACTTACTATGAAAAAGAGAAAATGCAGTTTCAATGAAAAGTTGCAAGTTTAGATTAAGTTATTAAAACCTTATTATGTCAGTGACCATCTAGATTGCATATTGGGTAATGGAGACTTCTCAGTCATACACAAGGGAAGAGGTGATATAGAAGAACATATAAAAAGTGCTAAACACAAGAGGGCAGTAAATAGTGTGTTTCATTTTCTAATACCGTTACTTATTTTAAATCAGCAGATGCACTATGATGACCTTGAATGTTCTGCTAAAGAAACCGTATTTGCTTATCATTCAGTAATGCATAAAATCAGTTTAAAGACATCAGACTTTACATCCAAGTTAGTTAAAAAGTTATTCGAACCAACACAACCAACCAAAAACTTAGGTGGTAATTATAAATGTGATATTACCATTAATTTTCAATAAAATGTGGGATGCTTTAAAACTGTTAATTAATTAGTTGTAACAATTGATAGTTCAGATCCTAATGACATAACATGTCCCTATAGTTGTTCAGTTACTTTACCTTAAATCACAAGATTAAACTAAAACTCTTACATTTTGCAGACATACCAGGAAAATCTTCAGACATCTTGTGTGATTATCTTTTGAAAAATGTCAAGAAATATTTTAATGATAAAAAGGTAGATGTGTATTTACTTTTATTTTCTTATACCAACTTTTGTTTGTCATCTAGGGGTGTAACTTATAAGTTGTATGCTTTATTGACATTGAAATTATTTTTTATGGAGTGTCATGGATTATCTTTCATAAAGTATGGTAACCCTAATAAAAGCGGCTGTTGTAATATAATGCTGTGTTGTGTTTTCATATATAGGCCCCTATATATTACATATGCATTTATTCATATGTATATATATATATATTTATTTATTCATATATATATATATATCTGTGTTTGTGTGTTGTATTGTATTGTATTGTTATATATATGTGTATATTACAATTTTCAACAATTATTCAAATTTAGTATGTAGTATATCGCTGTGCTGTTAGAAATCTGCACATTTTGTACGAGCTAACTAATTTAAAATTGAGTTGGATTATTATACTTTCCCTTAAACAATTATTTATAAATTATTGAAAATAACTTTCTAAACAGAAAAGATGAAAATCAAACAAGTCCTAAAATTGGGTGCAGCGTGATTTGATTATGTCCAACCATTTCAGAGAGACTTAGTATTGAATCCTTTCATGGTCAAAGATTTAGTCTTCTGTCAGAGTTTGAGTGATTCAGAACTCCTTAACAGCAATGCAGTGCATGTGTTTATCTGTGTACTAGTTGTAAGTATGTTCTCACCAGCATCTATCACTGTCTTGCTGGGAGACACAGCAGACGACAAGAGGAGACCTCGAGGATTGAAGGCTTGTCTCAACTCACGGACCAATGCTGCAAATGATGCCTTGTCGGAGTCAGGGCCCTTGTCACAGTCAACCTTATACAAAAACAAGGATATGTAGGATGTTACTATCATTTAGAGTTAATTATTGCTAATATTTTCCATGCTTTATGGTTTATATTAGAAGAAAGCCATTTTATAGTGTTGAATTTGCCAATGCTATTACTTTTGTCACAATTTTAAATATTTAAAATCCATTATAAGCAGTTTTAATAAATCAATACGTGCTTGGTTAATTTTACTATCTGGAGCCAAGTGGTGTCTTTTTGTCTGCCCAAAGTTTTTCTCAAACTTCCCAATAAGGAAACTGAAACTTTAAACACTTGTTAATTCAGTAAGTGTGTGCGAAGCTTCAAAACTCTGACTTGGCTTCGAAACAAAACATCAGCTTCGACTTCGCTTTGAAATAAATTTTAGCTTCACCAGTAAAAATACTGACAGTTAAAATATTCAATTTATTTTTAATTATAGCCATTCTGAGCGGTTTTATGCATTACAAATTAATATTCATATGGGGAAAAAAACTTAAGTAATTGAATTTTAAGGTGGGATAATATCTTTATTAACACGAAATATTACAAACAATGGCGCAATAGAATATTTTACAAGTAATTAAACTCCATAAAGTTAGATAAATAGCCACGATATAAAATTTTTTCAAACATAAAACAACTAAAATAAAATATTAGAACTTTGATTCGGCTTTGAGAATAGTTCATATATTCGATTCGAGTTCGCTTCGAATTAAAAATGCGGAGTTCGCACACTCCTATAATTTAGTGTTTAAGTTGCCCCAAAATTCTTTAAACTTTTTTTTTTTAGGGGAGTGGGTCCCAGGGTGTATTCAACACACTGTGATTACATGGCTAGGGTTATAAATATAGTTTTGACATAAGAGTAAAATCTAAAACTTAAAAAAAAAATCTCGATAACATGACAAATAAACACAACAAGGAACTAGCTTTTTGTAAAATCTGAAATTGCATCTATAAAAGACAGGAGTAACCCCTAGTTTAATGTAAAACACAGCTTTCTTTTGTTTCAGAGCTCCCACGATGTAGCCCGTCAAGAGAAACAAAGCAAAACATTAAAAGAGCTAACAAGATAAAATACATATATATGCATGTGCATCTCCCACTGTTTTATATCTGGCGATGGACGAGAAGCATCTCAATAAGAGAGATGTTACAGAAACACCTTCCCTTTCGTGCTCGTATTTTGAAGTGATAAACCCTACCAACTTCCTCCCGCTTTACCAAACACCTCGCTTGTAAAGGTGTTCTTTACTGTTGTGGTTTATTTATTATATGAATTTAGTATCTTAACTCTATAAGAACCAGTCGTCCCATTTCATACTTAACTCCAAATTTAATGAAACCCGTTGCTTTGATAGCCGGGTGTCTGGACAACCTATGTCTAGGTAATTTGGATTCTACTGTAGTGAGTTAAAGTTGAAGCTGGTAATAAATATGCAACCTTTTGTACCATTCTATTTAATTTTTAACATACACACTACAAAAATTTCGCCAAAGAAAATGAACTGATTTACCAAAAATATATTTATAGAGGTGATCAAAAAGTCCCTCCTCAAAGTAGTTTTTGGTAAAAATTAAGGGGCTTGTATATAATATTTATAGTTGATTTTATTCATAAATACTCTTAAGTTATGAGTTGTGATGAGTAATTGAAATATTGGTGACAAAAAAGTTTATTTTTTATTAAAATAATTAAAAAATGTTGATTGAATCCACATGCAGAACAAAATGGTTGAAACTTTGTGTAAAGTATTTGCTAATAATGGGAATATTGTATATCTAATACCAAACTACCGCAGACTTTTTGGTTAACCTTTATTTGGAAATATTTTTTTTACTAGTACTTTTAAGAGCATTTTATCATATTAAGGTTTCAGATTTCACTACATAAATATTTTCTTATAAATTTTCTAAAGGATTTTTTTATGTACAATTTTATTTATTAAATATTATAGGTACACTATTTAGGTTTTCCTGCTCCATACCTATTATTACACCCATGACTAAGTATACTTGATGTCCTCACTTACCTGCCAGCACTTGGGGTACTCCCAGTCCAGGTCGAGCCCATCAAATCCATATTTGTCCAGGAACTGCACCACTTGCAAGACAAATTTCCTTCGGGCCGTTGCACTGTTCACCAGGCGACTGTACTTGTCTCCAGCAGAGTCGTTCCAGCCACCAAGAGCCAGTGATACCTTCAAACCTTTCTTCTTGTACGCCACGACACGCTCATAGAACTCTGTACATACACAACATTGTGTTTAGCTGTCATCTCATGATAGACACAAATATACATAGTTTTACTTTAGAATATTATCTATTCATAAAAAAATTATCACATTTTCTCATATATTTTTTATCGATGTTTAGCGGCACATAATGAAACAATTGATTATATCAGCGCACGGGAATTTCTATGAGCGAGAGCAAAAGGACCCAACTATTTTTCCGGGAAAGGTATTTTCACATCCCTTCCAGGGTTCTTTTACATGCCACAATTGACATGGGACTGACAGCTTTACTTCCCCTCCGAAAGAAGTGGTGCAACAGATTTTTATTGCTAAAGAAAAATCCGTCAACCCTCGCTAGGTTTGAACCCACGAACATCGGGGCATGAGGCAAGCACTTTTCCCCAAGACCACCAAGGTCGACCATATAATTCCAGTAAATATAATTCTTATTTATTGATTTTATGAGCATAGGAACAGTTTGAACCCTTCATTTATATACAGCATTAATGGATGTTTTTTCAACCCCTCGACCGTATGGGATCTCATATTTATTTAATATTTCTCTCTGTTTACCACCAAACACCTTAAAGGTGTGAAAGAGGATTCTTGGTGCCACTGTCAAATATGGAGACATAATAACCCAATTAATATCTTGATAATAATAAATGGCTTATTAAATATATAAACAAAATAACTTAATAAAATAATAGTTTTAAATTAATTTAAGTTTTCAAAAACAGTTATCAAAAAAAACTGTTTAATTTTTATTTTTTGAGACGTTGAAAGTTTGTATTACTTTTGTTAAATTGTGAGACTTACTGTTATCAAAATCGGCCCAGGAGTCATGAGCTTTCACAATGAGGTTCTCATAATCAAGAACAGCAAAACCATACACAATATGAGTACAGAGGTTGGCATCGATATCTTCGGGTAGATACTTGCCAACGCCAGTCCTATACCACGCCCAGTTAGTGAAGTAACATACCACCTTGAAGTAACCTGTAAGACAATATTGCTAGATAAATAATTCTGCTATGGTATGCACCAGACTTATCAAAATAATCTTAAATTGATTTACAAATTACTTAAAGCCAAGACTGTCACTAGTTGAAATAGCAAGTGAAAAAGGAAAATATATACTTTGGAAGCTTCTACGAGCTATTTGGAGTATGTTTCAAATAATAATTTGGTTCAAAGTTTTAAATAAAGTAACTGTTATTAATTTGATAAACAATATGAAATTCAAGTAACAATAATAGATTTAAAACACATAATATGTTATTCATAAAACAAGTATGTTGTATAGTATAAGGAGTAAGGACACACATTCAGAACATTTATGACATGTTTACAATATAGGGGACAGATACTGATCAAGGGGAATGATGAATTTGAACAAGACATCATAAATAAAGTTATTGTGTTGTACATTCTTATGAATATATATTATGGTAGCCACAACTTTTTTAAGAGCTGATTCAATGACAGGTGCAATTTAATGCAACAATGTGCACACATGCAGCATATAATACAATCCTAGATGCAAAGAGCATTTTTGATCTGAGAAACTTTATATAGGTAGTGATGGGGGTTAAGAGATGAGCAAACTATATACTAGTATACTATAAAGTCTGATAGGGGAATATAAAGTAATAAGTGACAGAGAAAAAGTAATGAAGAAACTAGAAGAGGGCTGAAAGTTTGATTACATTTGATACAACTGTATTTTAATTCAAAGTATACTTTTTCAGTTTTGATATGTTTGATTTTTGTTTAATAGATATCAATTGTTGGTGCTCCCAAACTTGAGTCATCATAATATTTTTGTCTTCAGCGTTACCTGACTGCCTTTCTCAAATTCAGAACATTATTTAATAAGAGTGGTAAAAAAAATATTTGGCTTCAATACAACGTTTTTAATTGGATTAAGATTGTCATAATAATTTTAAAAATTGAACTAGCAAAAGTATACAATAATTTAGATTTATATAATATTTGGGAGAAAGGTGCATATATAAAATAAATTAACAAAATAAGGCTTTTACAATGAAAAGAAGTACAAAGTTCACAATTTATATTACTACCATTGTGTTCTATCATTATTTACAATTTTATTTTTTCTATGTTTTGTGTTTTTGTTTGTTTATCTTTCAGAAAGTTGCGCTGCACATTTCACACTCTCTCCTGATGACTCGCCATAAAATGAAACCTAGGGGGGGGGGTAGTGATCTATTTTCTTCGAGGCGAAGCCATTACCTCTTTGTCCAATGGCAGCAATATGAAGTGTGAAATGTGTTCTTCTTTTTTATTTAAAAGCCATAGTGTATTCGTACCTTTTATATGTTTCTGTACCTTCTCCCAAATATAGTGCAATTACCTGATAAAGAGAAATGAGGTTTTCCTCATAGAGATATATTATATATTCACATCCAATGTCCTTTTTCTGTGTTTTTTATTTTATGTTATTTCTTTTATATGTTCCTAACTATGTGAGCTATCATTGTTTACAAATTTCCATTTTCTCCCGTTTGTGTTTGTTGGTTTCCTCTTTTAGAAAGTTGTGTTATGCGTTTCACACTCCTCCCTGATGAGTTCAGATAAAATGAAACCTAGATTGGGGGATTGGGTGGTAACAATATATTTTCTTTAAGAGGCAACCATTACCTCATTACCAGCAGAAATGTAATGACTATTACCTGATAAATCTTCTCCCGGTGTTGTTGGAACAGATGTGCTAGTAGTGGGTGGACGTATGCTTGATGTCGGTCGGGATGGGGGAGTTGTAGACGTGGAGGGACTAGGTGCAAGTGTTTGATTGTTTCCTCCTTCTGTATCAATTCCCTCTGGGGCTGTCTCTGCGCAGTGAGCACTATCAGGCCAGTCACAGCTGAGTTGTTTCTATAACATTTCACAGTGTGCCAGCCTAGATTAATAAATAGCATTTTAAAGCAACCTCAATACAAATGTTTCTGTTAAAACTAAAGAATGTGTAAGTGCTTCATCAAATATGTGTACGATGAGCATAAACATAAATCCTGGTCAGTTACGTGGGTTTAATTACCTGAGAGGTCACGGTTCAATCTAAACTTGCTGAATTGGTTTTCCTACTTAAAACTTCACATGTAATATATCTTAAGAGAATACGCAAATTCATCTCTACTAATGTTGATCCAAATGTTCATCTTTGCAATGAACATTTTCTGATGTGAACTTCAACTACAAGCACAGTATTTTATGAATGTTTTTAATTTTCCCATTATTAATTTATTGTTAAAAATTCCCTTTGCATGTAGTTATTATGATAATCTTTTTCATAAGATCTACTTTCAAAATGTGTTAACAGAGATTTGAATGATGATTTTTTTTTAAACTATAATATAGTAACTCCTGACTTTAAAATAAATAATACATTTAGTTTAACTTCTGAATTTAAATACGTAAATAACAAATCTCTATAAAACCTGCTTAGGTAGTTGAATTACCTAAGGAAGAGTTGGAAACTGGTATATTTTAGTATAAATCTATGAAAAAAAATATATGTATTTTATAAAGTATAATTTTCTGTGTCTTCTGAATCTTGTTTACATAACGTTAACATAAAGATGTATAAACATTGTGCTATTTGCTGGGATCTAGGAGAAAAATTGTAATAATAAAAAAAACATTTTACCTCGGCTAATTCAGACAGTGGCACGATTACTCTCAATACTCTAGACCCCTGGGGAATACTTAAAATAAAATATTAACAATTTAAATTTAAAAAAAAATGGATTGTTGAAATAAAAAATTTCAAGTAATATTTTTCATAAAATGGTGGTGGTATTTCAAGCACATCAATTTTACACTGTATAAAACAGATATATTACATGTCATGATGCATGCAATATGACAAATGTTCTTTCAGTGATTTAACATTTGCTAACAAGTACTAAGACTTCAAACCAGATGGTACATTACAGTTTCCGCATATAGTATGTGCTATGTTGTAATTGAGCAGAATAGTTCAAGCTTCAATGTTGGACGTGTGCAAGCATTTAGGTGCTGCTGGGTTGGCAATCTTTGTGAAACTATCTGATAATTTAGTATACCATGTGAGACGACCAACAATTTAACATTGTCATGTGCCATTATATCTTAGTGAAGTGAAAATTTAAAATTATTGAAAAACTGCTAATAATTGTTTTTACTCTGTGTACAGTTACTGACTTACTTTTTTTTCAGAACCATTTGTGAGCTATTTGCTAACATCCCCTTGTGTATGTCCTATCACTATACTAGAGAAATAGTTAAGAGTAGTGAAATTGCTGTCCAATATGTTTTCACAGGTAACCAACTCATGGATATTTATATAAAGCCTCTATCTAAAGAATGTTTTTATACATTCTGTGCAAGTTTGTGAATGACAAAACAAAACAAGCGCTCAAACAGTGAACGTGATGTTATATATGTTTGTCACTCCGTGCCAAATGTTTAGTATGGATGGATCTTGGTGTGTGAACATATGCAGTAACTACGCATGTAAAGTGCATGACGAGCATTGTGTGCATGCATACAATTTGGTGGGTTTTGAGTCCAGTACAATTTGTTTCCTCTTCTACCCAGCATGTTTTTGTGTGATACTGGCTTTTGTATCAATAATAGTGATTTTTATTATCTCTTAATAAATGCCATTTTCTATTGTGTTCCCTCATACCGACCTTGTCTTTCTTCCATCCAAGATTACAATAGTATTTTTATATTACCAAAGTGTGCATGACAAAATATAGCTGACAACTGAGCATTCTGTAAGAATTAGAAATTACTCAGCTATAAGAGGAAATAATGATGTTAGGTTGTGAAAGAATATTTTTTATGAAGATTAATATTTTAGAAATTGATGTTCCTCACATTATTCCAGTGCAATCCAGGAGCACAGCTGAATTCCTTATACTGGCCAAACAAACACATGAGGTATTTGTTGCAGTCCCCGGGATAGGTTGAAAATACTCCAGCTTGACAAGAACCAGATGGTGAGGCAGACAAAGAGTCTGAAACAAACATATCAGACACATGAGGTATTTGTTGCAGTTCCCAGGATAGCTTGAAAATACTCCAGCTTGACAAGGACCAGATGGTGAGAGAGACAAAGAGTCTGAAACAAACACATTGTAGATTCATGCAGTAAAGGTTACATTTCCTAGAAGAGAAGATCAACATTCCATAAATTAAGGCAATTTTAATAACGATAACATAATACCTTCAGTCTCGTAAAAGAAAACTAATTTTTGCTTTTAAGATTTGATTGTGCGTTAAGAATATGGAGTAGAAGGTGAATTAAATATTTATATATTTTTAGCACCGTATCTGTCCTGGTTGTATGTGGATGAACTAATCACACTAATGAGTTAAAGCTGAGGAAGGTTTAATTTAAATTAAGCATACCCGCATTTAAAAAGAGAGAGTGGTAAGACATTTAGTAAAAAGCACTCTCAGTATTGCCATTGCGATTCAAACTCCAATATCCCTGTTATTGGCTGTATCGTCTATTTTGATAGTGAAACCTTAGACCATGTGGTCAGTGAATCAGGTTTAAATATTGCAAATGAAATTAATATTGGAAAGAGAAACAGTCAGATATACTGCTCATGTTATGTAATTTGAGAAAACGTTCTTCTAGCAGTCCCATGAAGAGGTTGACAAAGGAGGGGGCCACACAAGTACCTAGAGCAGTGTCCTTGATCTGAAAATAATGTTTGTCAAGGAATCGGGAATTTTTTTATTTATAATTTTTTTCAGAATAATTTTTACTCTAATGTGTAGCTAAGGTCCTAAGGTGTAGTGAGTGGGTGTGTAATTTTGTGGTTTGAGGTTTAGAAAGTGTTCCATTGTAGCTTGGCCATGAATATGAGAGATGCTGGGTGCAGTGACATCAATTGTAACTAAGAATGATTCAAGGTGTAGGGGGTAGACTACTGGAAGAACGTTTCCTATGATTCAAACTCATCAAACCACTAGTATGTTTCCGATACATTGAAGATATTTTTATTATTTGGACATCCAAAAGGTTTACTCAACAACTTCCTGGAAGATCTTAACAATTTCAGTACTCTCAAGTTTACTCTCAATATTTTACTATAGCATCTCCCTTATTTGTATGTTGACATCTTCAGTACCAATATAAATGTAATAGAAGGTAGAGCCAGATGGAGAAAGACATCTAATTGGCTGATCATGTGATGTCACTCGGCACACAAACTAGCGTATTACATACACAAAGCTTAATGGAAGACAAACTAAGATGTTAAAAACCAGGACAAATTTTGGAACTTTATCTAATAAATAAACTTTTTAAATCCACACCAATGTTCAATTAACGTCATTACTTTACTTATTTAAAAAATGTGTTTCTGTTGCTGTTTTAGTATTAAAATATAACTGCTGTGTACTGGGTGATGCACGCAATGACATAATCAAATTCTTCCGAGTGGTGCTACCTTTCTATTCTCTTAAAATTGATTCACACGGCAGTTAACATACAACCTACAAACCCCCGAAAATGCCTCCACTACTGTGGCAGCCACCCTTCCTACATCCCCTACAGCCTGGCCATTGGGGACGAACACATAATGATCAGACACTACTGACCTGACTCCTGATTATTGTGATGAGCTTTGTGTAGCCTTTAAGCAAAGAGGGTATCCTTCAACTTTAATTTATACTAAAATATCTAAATCCCTCTTGAATGACTCAACACATTACATATAAGTTTCTGATGATGTCCTTTCATAAAAAAAATACCACCCAGGACTGCAAAAAATAAACATTATTCTTAAGAATGGCTACAACTTTTTAATTTCTTCCACCTAAACACAAACCCTTCTCAGCTCTCTCCAAACAATCTCTTTCAAAAGGCCTCCTAACCCTTTACAACCTTCCATGACACCCAAAATTGCCCGGACATAACAAAACGTTTGTGTTAAGTCACACAGCAAAAGGTTTATATCCGTGTACAAAACAATGATGCAACACCTGCAAGATCCCCCCCGCCCCCCTAGAAACACCTTCAATAGAAAGAACACGAAGAAACAATGCCTCATACAAAGCCATTTTGGCATTACATCTAACTTAATTTATGACCTTTAATGTAACTTTTGTGAGGTTGGATATGTAGGACTCACAACAGGAATTTGAAAATAAGCAAAAACAATCGCGTTTCAATACCAACCACAAAAATCTAGATAAACCAATTCCTTCCCATGCTAACATCCACAGTAAGGACTTTGACTCCTGTTACACCACCAGAGTACTCAGAGTATTCCCTACAACCAGTTGCAACGACTCTCAACTCAAACAAGGGGAACTTACACATCAATGAGTAACCAAATCTAGACTACCCCATAGTTTAAGTCTGAGATAATCTAGCTACAACTAAATTTATATAATTATTATTATTTATTATTAGCATTTGGAAATTTTCAAAATTATTTAAAATTTATAGCTTGCTATTAAAATATATTAGTTATTTATTTAATAGTTTTTCACTAACTATTTTATCTATTCAAGCCTTTCTCCTGTCATTTGGTGAATATGGCAATACTCAAAAAGATTTCAGTTATCCTACTTTTCAAATTTCTCAACCCTGTGGTCTCAAATATCTGTCTTTGTTTTGTATGTGTTATTTGTCTTTTAATATGATAAAGGAGTATGATATCTTTTAAAATCTAAAACATTGTTTTAAAACAAAACAATTTAAAACTGGGTAATTGAAAATAATTGTAAAAATTGAATGTAGAATAGAAATGTATTTGTTCTTGTCTAAGCCTAACCACACTACCCCTTCAGCTTGGCTTCCTTCACTATCACATAATTTAAATTATTGTATAGTGCTCCTACACCATTTTCATAAGTTTCTGAGCCATTAGGCCACTATTCATTTTCTTAATATATTCAAATAGTGATATAATTAAATGTTTTTAATAAAATATTATGACACACTAAACTGTATCAATAATCAAAACTTTGATAAGGTTTGTACAAATCTGTGGTTGCTGTGGGTGGGCTATGAAATAATTTTATATAAATTATGGAAACGAACCAGGATATTATAGTGTTTAAGCAGTAAATATATATAAACTCATTAATTTACAAAACATCAATATTATTCTACATAAATAGCTAAAAATTTACCAATTTTTTTTTCTAATGATGAAAATATGTCATAAAACTCAAAATAACAAAGAATTATTATAAATTACTTATAAGATAGACCAATATACATTTCCACAACCAAGAAATCATGAACAAATTTTATGTAGTACATGTGAGCATTGTCTGGGAGTTTAAAAAAATGACATATCATCAAATCTAGGTCTGTTAACGATTTACACATCAAATCAAATCAAATCATTTTTTTAATAAAACAAATATCCAAATCAACTACAGAAACATATAGAATTAAAACTAATATAATATACTATAACACAATAAAAAAAAGTGTGATACGTGGTTAAAAATAACCTTGCATTAAATTCATTAAAATAATGGTGTTTGATCCAAACTAAATAATGGTATCAACAAATTAAAACTAACAGAGTTGATAAGTCACATATTTTCTAGGTCTAGTTATAGGTAAATATATTAGCTTAAATAGAATTTGGGAAACACACTAAACAATTGGTTTTGGTGTAAACGTTATTAACATTCTGGTAAACAAGACAATCATATAATCAAATGGATTCATAACACTAATGTAACTTTAAATCTAATTTTTTATGGTTTTATTTACTGGAGATTTTCTATAAATATTTAGTTAATCTTTAAATTATAATTAGAATTAGCCCACATTAAAATAATGTTGCAAGAATACATGTAAATTTATATTAGGAACACAACATTAAGAGTGAAAGACATAATTTTCCGTACCCACACAAACAGAAACAATAAAACAAATCAAAACCATCACACTTACAGCACAAGCTCAGAAGCTAATCTAGCATCAGTGCAACATCATATATTATCATATACATATGAAAAAGACTCATATTATTCAAACAAACATAATTATAGAACACATACCTAGATGAGATATAATTTTAATAAAATAATTAAATGTAATTACCTTACTTACTCTATGCCATTAGGAATTCAAAAGCTCATTGCCGCATTTCCAAAAGTATGCCACCTATCCCTATGTTGAGCTAGTTCTATCCAGTCCACCTCATTACACCCTATCTCTTTCAGGTCCATTATAATGTTATCCTCCCATCTGCATTACCACATTTCCAAACGTATGCCACCTATCCCTATATTGGGCTAGTTCTATCCAGTCCATCTCATTAAACCCTAGCTTTTTCAGGTCAATTCTAATGTTATCCTCACATCTGCATCCAGGTCTTTCCAATTGTCTCTTTCCATTGGGTTTGCCAATCAGTACCCTAAACATGGTATTAGACTCTCCCATTCGCGATGAATGTCCTGCTTAGTATAATCTAAAACACTTGATTATCCTAACAATGTCTTGTTATGATTATAGGATATGTAACTCATCATTATGTCACCTCCTTCACTCCCCAGTGGCCTCATCCCTTTTTGGACCAAATATCTTCCTAGGCACCTTGTTTTCAAACACTAAATTGGTTTTCGTCATGTAAGGTAAAATACCATGTTTCAAACCCATATAGAACAACTGGTAAAATTATTGCTTCGTGTATTCCGATTTTTACATTCCTTGAAAGCGGGTGACTGACTGAGTAATAGCATTCATTTCTCGACAGTATTATTTTCCTAATATCTAATATAATATCATTGTTTATAGTTAAAATTGTTCCTAAATATTTAAACTTATTAGTCTTACCAAATATGTTGTTGTTCAAAGTAATCTCTAAATTATTGTCCCCAATCTATGTTCTCTGTGTGGTCATTTACTTAGTCTTTTCAGTGTTCAATTCTAAACCTATTTCCTTTCTAGCCTCTAGTGAAATGTTTGCATTTCTTGCAACAACCATCTTACTATTTCCCAATAAATATAAATATTCTGCGTAACCTAATAGCTGCATTGTACCGTTTAATGTCAACCCTTCCCTACTCTATTGCATTACCCTAATAAGCCTAAGACTGGATTAAAAAGTAAAAAGGAAACTGCATTTCCTTGTTTAAACCCATTATGTATTTTGAAAGTATATGATAAGTGATATCCAACACATACCCCACCACATGTATCTCTCAAACATACCTTAATTAGCTTGACAAGTTTTTTGGGTAGCCCAACTTTAACTAAAATTTCAGATTATTTGATTCTTTTAAATGAATCTTAGACCTTTATAATATCTATGTATAATTGATGAACCATAATGTTCTATTCCCACTTTTTTCTAATATTTGCCTACTAGTAAAAATCTGAACTGTTGTTGATCTAGTTTATCAAAATCTACACTGATGTTATTACCTACCCTTATTAAGGGGAATTGTGCATGATGTATATTGATCATGGGCTGAATTGAGTTTCAAGTCAATAAATGTGATTAAATGACCACCTGCAAAAACCCTTTATCTTCTAAGACACCGAAATATATCTGCTTTGCCTCACAAGAGCTCTATTGATAGTGAAGCTTTCCTAACACCTATGTTACTCGTACGCTCAAAAACTAACATGCTACGAAAAAAGAAGAAAAGTACTTAAGTCCTGTTAACATGCTAGATAAACAAAAAATTATTATCTTATTTGAGACAGAAAACACTGGTCTGAAAGTGAGGTGGGGAAAGAGAGAGACATTAATCATTTAGACATGGATAACACAGTTAACATTCAGCCTTAACCTATTAACATAAAGATTAATAGCATAATTTATATTAATAAGCCATACTTTACTTGACCCACCAAATGAATTCATAAATGAAAATATAACAAGCAATTTATTTGTAAAGTTTATTTATTATAAGTTTCTAGAACATATAAATATACAATAGGGAAAATTGACTATGAAAATTATCTTTAGAATAATATACTTAATAACTATATTGGTGAGCATGCAGAATGAATATCAAGTTCGCATGATCTGGTTTCATGATTACAAGTTTGGGCTTGAGTCCCAGCTGGGTGTTCTGTGGGTGATTTTAATAAATGGTTTCCCAACCTCCCTCTAAGAAAATTTGGGTAAATTTCGACTCAATTCTACCGTATTCATTTCCATCACAATAGTGCAATTGAATGTGGTTAGCCCAAATGAGTAGTAAGACAAGGTTTTAAATCAGGGAGTCTCAACCTTTCTAAGCTCACGGCACTCCTGTGAAGGGGATTAAAATCTCATGGCACCCTTGTAAGAATTTTCATCAGTGTTTTATTTTTCACAATTTTTATTTTTAATTAAAAGTAGAATAAATATGAAAGAAAGAACACTGGTTAGCAACACTATTAGATGCATCCACTCATCCAGTTTAAATTTGAAGGCTTGTTCATGTAAGAACCCTGGTTAGCAACAATATTAGTTTGTTCAGGATAGGTTTTTACCTGAATGACAGTTCAAAAATCATATGTATAGATTTTGGATTGCCAAAAATTGTAAAAAATCACTGTTTTGTTTTGAATGTTAAATTTTTTTAAATATATGTTATATTTTACATATAAAATAACATAAACTTAAGTTTTCTCCCACTGTTTCATTACTTTAAATAATTTATTTTTACCCAATTCAAAACCATATTTTAAACATAATTGAAAGTACTTATTCTTCATTTTGGAATGTTATCTATGATGTGTAATATGGTACATACATTAATATTGTTTAATACAGGAATCTTGGAAAAGAGAAAATAATTGTCAATATTTATATGTAATTAATTATTTTATGATTATTTTATCATATTTCAAAATATTTAAGTGAATACAATATTTATATCCACTTCATGGGTGTATCATTGTAAATAACTTCTTTACGTAATGTTCAATCACATGGTTCGTCAGTTGTCATTTGAAGCAACATTCATTAGAACTTAAGTGAAAGTGATGTGAATAATAATTTTTAAGTGGAATAAAACGATAAATAAGCTTTGTGACCGACCTCAAATAAATATATAAATAATATTGGCCTAAATTACTGTGGTTAACTATCTCATTCATACATTACCATATGTTTTCATTACAGTTATCAAAAGTGTAAGATGTCATCTGTTGGCATAGGGATACATTAGTAACTACTTTTAATAACTATTTGAGCTGTCATCCAAGTAAACTAAGCTCGTGAATGAATTATAGATACATCCAGTATAACTCACAAGGGTTGTTCCTGTAAGAACTTTGGTTAGTAACACTATTAGATACATCCAGTATAACTCACAAGGGTTGTTCCTGTAAGAATTATGGCTAGCAACACTATTATATACATCCAGTATAACTCACAAGGGTGGTTCCTATATGAACTTTGGTTAGCAACACTATTAGATACATCCAGTATAACTCACAAGGGTGGTTCCTATATGAACTTTGGTTAGTAACACTATTAGATACATCCAGTGTAACTCACAAGGGTTGTTCCTGTAAGAACTTTGGTTAGCAACACTATTAGATACATCCAGTATAACTTACAAGGGTGGTTCCATCACAAGGGTTGTTCCTGTAAGAACTTTGGTTAGCAACACTATTAGATACATCCAGTATAACTCACAAGGGTTGTTCCTGTACGAGTCCTCACACTTGACATTGAAGCTCCAGTCACACATGGTCTGATCCTGATTCCAGACCAATCCCTGAGCACAAGTTTGTCTCACCAGCTGATTGTTCACACAGATATAAAAGGCTCTGCAATTTTTCTGGTCTGGATAATATTGGCCACTAATGCATGTTATCTCAGGGTCAGAGGGTGTTACGACAGGCATTTCAGTGCTCAGACTTGTCTGACAACAATATAGAATAAAAACAATCAATGTAAATTAGCTGCAATACTTTTCCTTCACATTACAATAACACAGCAGTGGCTTTACTGACTAGATTATAATTACTATTTTTAATAAAAATCATATTTTCATAGACTCTATTTTTACAGTTTTGATAAATGCTGATATTTAAGGAAGGAGACAAGGAGAGGTGCACACATTATAAGGGAGTAATTCTGATGTGCCACTACAAAAATATGAGATGATTTTGCAAAAGAGAACACAAAAGAAAATGTAAGTAAGGTGGAGACAGGAACAGCATGAATTTAGGGAATAGATGTCTACAATAAACTGGAGCTTTGCCATATGACAGCTAAAGGAAAGTAGGCACAAATTTGGGAAGGACCTAGTAATGGTATTTATGGTAGGGGAGAAGGCATATAATAGTGCGGTTAGAAACAAATTCTGTAAAGCGATGGAGGAGGCTGGAGTGGACACAGTGGTTCCGATTAATGGCATGGGGGAAGAAGGAAAAGAAAGCACAGGAATGGAATGAAAAATTGAAAGAGTGTGAAATTAAATTTATCATGTAGAAGTGTGATGTAATGGTAAGGACAAGGAAGAGGATAAGGCTTAGTAAACCTATAAAGTTGGATGGAGTATAGCTGAGAAAGGTACAGAGTGTAAAATATCCTAACGTGTGATTGAAGTGAAGTGTGGGAGTAGAAAGGATATAACAAGTAGAGGAAACCAGGGGGAGTGATTATATAGGTATGTAAGAAACCTGCTATGGAGAATATAGTTGTGCGGGTGTACTTTTTACTTATAGTTAAATATGCAGTAGAAACGTGGGCATGGAATGTAAAAGAGGCAAAGAGGGGGAAGGCCATTGAAATGAAGTGATTGAGGAGCATGTTAACTATCACAAGGAAAAACAGGATTAGGAATGAAGTTATCCTTTAAGTAGAGGGATACCTACTTGGAATAAATGTGATAGTAGAAGAAGCAAGGCTGATATCATTTGGTTATTTAATGAGGATGGAAAAGGATAGAATACCAAAGAGAATTATGGAGTTGAAGTATGTTGGAAAAAAGACAAGGGATACCAAGAAACAGACAGAAGGATCAGATAACAGAAAGCATGCAAGTGAGAGGAGAAAAGTTTAAAAATTAAGGGGGGAAGAATTGTGGAAAAATATAGGAAGATGGAGGAATTTTACTAAATTGACCCGGCCACAGTCTGGAAACAGTTGATGATGAGTTTTGAAAATAAATACTATTAATGTCAATAGATTGTTATAAAGTTATTGATTATTCTTAGCTTAGCTACCTCAATCATTCTCTATGGTTTATGAAGAGCTTAAAATGATACAAAATAAATTACTTAGTTGATAGCAGGACTAGTTTTGAGCGTAAACCTTTTCTTGCCTATGAACACACGGAATTTTAAGGTTTCACATAGTTTAGTTGAGAATCATACAGTAAATAATTGGTGAATAAAACGATACACTTCCAAGTCATGAATATTTTAGAATAATTATTGTGGGGTTATTTACAAGAGTCTCAAATTATTTCTAAAAAAATTGTTGAAGCTCTTGCAATATAAAAAGGTTTAAACACAAAACTAGTTTTATTTCTCATTCTTTAGGACTATACCCTTGTGTATATATATTATGCTAATTCGGTAAGTATGAGAAGGAAATTCAAAGGGAGAATGGGAAACCATTTAGAAAAAAAAATACCCTCAAAACATCCGGCCAGGATTCAAACTTTGAGCTCCTTGTCACCAGCAAACCAAACTAAACACGTTTGATAAATTATACTGTACGCCCACTGATGCAGCTAAATTAAAACAATTATCAGACATAAATTAGGCTACTATATATTCATGAGCTTTTGTAACGAAATAATTTAAGACCTTAATAAACTATTTTTAATATATTTTTAACCATTTCATAATGCAGTCTTAAAAAATACAAGTGAAAAATTATTTATTATTTAGATTGCCTTCCACCTTTGTGTTATCCATTAACCGATACTTATTAAGTCTTCTTCCCTTCTTTATTTCTACCATTCCTTCCATAGCATCCACCAGTAGACTTTCTCTTCTTCACCAGTGTCCAATTCAGTTCCTTTTCATGTTTTTAACAACCTCTAATAGCCTTTCTTTTCCCCAACTCTCTCCAGCACCACCTCATTTCTTACTCTTCCCACCGAGCTTATCTTTTCCGACCTCCTCCACATCAACATCTCAAACGTTTCCAATCTCCGTTCCTCCTCTTTTCTTAGTGTCTATGTCTCACCCCCATTTAATGCCACACTCATAACAAATCACTTTGCCAGTCTCTTCAATCCTTTAACCAGGGGTGCCACATAACAGTCTCTTCTTGTTATAAAATGCTACCTTACCTTTGGCAAACTGAGTTTTGACATCTTGGCATCATAGTATATCTTTGTGTATCCAGCTTTTCAGATAATTGAAAACTGAGACTTGTCTCTTCCCGCCCTTTCAATCTTTATCTTAATCCTCTCTAATTTTGTGATATAACCATACTTTTCGTTTTCCTATTATTAAATTTCATCCTGCTTTCCTCACAGACTTTATTCAGGTTTTTCAATATTTCCGTCAGTTCCTATTCATGCTCCACTAATAATACCAAATTATCATCAAATTGAATACACTCTATCCTTCTCCCACCACAGCATACCCCTCTTTCTCCATCTAAATACTTTCTTATAATTTTGTCTAGGTAGATGTTGAACAAGGTGTGGGAGAGACAATAACTTTACTTTTCCACCTACCCTGCTTCAACCCCACTCTTAGGATGGCCCAGGAACAACACCTTCAGATCATTTGACAGCGCGTGCCCCACTAGGACACGACCTTTCAAAAGGTCGGCCACTTCTTTTTGAACCGTTTCAAAACTCTCGCCTTGTTCCATGTCTTTGGGGCGAACCCCGCTGACGTGTGTGCGGTAGTCCACGACCGGTTCTGTCGCTCTCACGAACTTGTCGTACACGCAATCACCAAACTTGTTAACAAGTGAAACTCGGGCTAAGATACTGTCATTTCCGTCTTCCACTCCAACCATCTCGCAATCCATCGCGATGTGCCGCGTCAGTTTTATCTTGTTTCTAGTTGTTGTGCTGTTGTTCTTGCTGAGAACTGGTGTCGAACCGGGCTCTGGATTAGTTTCCCGTTGGTCCACATGAGGAGTGTCTGTGGTGACGGCAGCTTTCCTGCGTTTTCGGAACGGCCCTGTGTACCTTTCTTCTGTAGAGGGTCTATCTTCCTTATGTGCGGAGGTTTTGTTTTCCTCTTTAATCTGACCAAAAGTTTGTTTGAAGTGTTTCCAGTTACAAGAGATCGCATTCTTTTTGTGCGTGATATTTGCTAGTAAAGTTACTTCATTTGTAATTTCGACAGAATTTTTGGTGGACACCTTACCAGAACCGGCTTGTTTGTTTCTTTTGGTGTGATTCATAGTTATCACTTATTTATCGCTGCTAAAGAAACCACTTTCTTCCCCTTAGAACAATATTAATTAAAGTACTCCTAAATGTTCACACATGATACCGTACTTTCATCACAACACATCAAAAACACATGGATAATTGTATATTTTGTGATTAATAGTCAATTTCACAGATCAAGTTAACACAAGGTGGTGTTTATGAAGGTACTAACTTCCGTTCCGTAAAGTATTATAAAAAATAAAATAATAGGCTGGTTGGCCTCCTTTTACAAGTTTGTGCCACATTAAATATAGATAGAAACTTATGACCAACAACTCCATATTATTTCAACAAATAAAGAAATGGTTCAATTATTTTAAAAGCATTTTTAATAAGTAAATAATCTTATTTTAGTAAATTAATTATTGTTTTCTTTTTTTTTCTTTCTTTAATGGCACTGAAGATATTGTCTTCAATAAGCCAGGAGTATTTGTATTTGATTTACTCCCGATTCCACTTTCTTGATTTTCTTATTAGTTCACTCCAGTTCTGACTCAACAAACCTAGCCCTATCTCACCACGAATTTAGTCTATGAGATAACCGCGAAGACATATTTTGTTCGTCTCTACACCGATGTATTTATATTTAGAAGGAAATTGTACAGACTCTTATACAAAGTAATTTTGTCTGAGTATAATACATTAACTAAAGAAAAGTCTGTAAAATAATTAAGAATGTGATTTCCCCGAGCCAACTGATGTACAGGGCAGGTCATAAATATATGTGCTAATGTTTCCGGAACGTGGCAAATCACCCAATGTGAGGATGGTACCTTATGCATCAAATAAAGTCGGTCTTTCATGTAGGCGTGCCCGAGCCGAAGGCGGATTATTGTACAGTTAAACTTTCGAGTTCCCTTAACTCCTGAAAACCATGGTGTAACTAGTTTTGTGCCACAAACCCCATGTTATCATTTTGCTTTCTGCTGGCCTGTAGTCTCTCACCATTCGATATATTTAACTCGACTTCTGTATTTTACTCTCGGTATAAAGTCGCTATACGGTAGCGGGATTTCCTGTATATTTTATTTTTTAAATTCTATGTTAATATTCAATGTTTTAAATTTTTAATATAGGGTTTCTAAATTTTTAGTATTGGTCAACCTGTATAAGTTCGGCAGTGATCTCTATAATATATTGGATGGACATAAACACATCCCCTTACGAAGAACCAAAGCGTGGCGCTCAAGTTTGTAGTCTGCTAGATTCTGAGGGGACAGATATAACGTTTTTCCCCCCTGTTCTTGTGTTAAAACAGGTATCTTGTGCACAAAACTGTTATTAAAAAAAGAGTTAAGTATTATATCACATTTTGGTGCATAAACATTTACACTAAAAGGTATATACAATTCAATTTAACATGTAATCATGTACAAAAAGAGTAAAATATTTTATATATGGACATATGTAGCTAGCAGTTTGTATATTTAATGTACAATAAACTCATATCTAACAAAACAAGGCATGGAAAAGCACAATTTCAATGACCAATCTGTCAAAACATGTTTAAAATATCATGCTTGTTTAGGCCTAACCTCATAACCAACAGTATGAGTGCCCAATAGTGTGGCGATTCCATCGACCAATGGGGTTAGTTTTTAATTAGCGCGCATTTAAGAAAACAGACGCGTTACTCTGCACCTGCTATTATTTTAATGCGCATTACAACCCGGACACGTGCAATTAAATTAAAGAAAAAGAAACATGGCCGTAGTATAGAAAAAATGAGTTTACTTTATATTAACTGAAAAGAAGAAATATTAATATATTTACTTTAAAATATGTCAAAACATGTTTAAAATATCATGCTTGTTTAGGCCTAACCTCATAACCAACAGTATGAATGCCCAATAGTGTGGCGCACGAATACATTTATTTAAGCCCTTCTTTGTGCCAGTGTAGTTGGCGTCATGTAACACTCATGTCGAACTTTTACCGTGTGCGTTCTGTTAAATAAGAACAGTGCGTTCCAAACTTCAAACTAAGTGTTTAATAAAATATGATCTCGAATATTAAAAAAGGCAGGAAAAAACGATATAATTACAATATATTGTTAGGTATGGAACAATTGTTCAAAATAAATTATGTACTAAATCAAATTAAAATGTTTATTTTAATTTTTTTTCAATAATTAAAATTAATTTTATAAACATTCCTTGGTACTTGCATAATGACATTGAATTAAAAATGGTATAAAAAATTCTGTAGTTAAATAACCTTTGGTTAAGCACACATACGAATTTGTGGTGTATATGTACAACATGATAGTATATCAATTATATATAGATTTTAAAAAGGCCTATGATTTAGTCAAAAGAAATAATTATATGATATTTTAATTTAAGTTTGGGGTTTCAATAAAACTTTTCAAGCTAATTGAGGCATATTTGACAGATACACATGGCAAGGTATGGGGGTTGGATGTCCATTATCAGATACTTTAGAAATTCTTACTGGATTGAAACAAGGAGATGCTCTTTCCCCATACTTTTTAATCTAGCCTTAGATTTTGCTATTAAGGTATGCAAGAGCATGGCGAAGAGTTGTCATTAAATGGTACAATGCAGTAATTAAGATACACTGATGATTTAGCTTTGTTAGGTAAGGAAGCTGTTTAATAAATGCTGACATTTAATTAGATGCTATTAATAAAATAGATTTAGCAGAGAGAAATATTTCTTGGATTCCCTAAGATTCCTTGCAAACACTTTGATTTTCTTGTAGCTACCAAAGATCCAACATTCAAGACATTTAAGTTTTAAACTAATATGAACATAATTGTTTCCTTAAGTTATATATATATATATTTTCAAAAAACAAAAACTGTGCTTTTTGAAGTATTGTGTCTTATTTTCCAAACAGTCTATTGGAAAAGGAGTTCATCAAACTCTTGGAAGCTGGGTCACAAGCATTTAAAAAAATACTAAATAATTATTTTCCGGCCACGTTACATGTATTTGGAAGAAGGTACAAGAAAGGTGGACAGAACACACCAATTAGGTTGAGACCACCATGTCAAAATTCAATGAATGATCAAAAATGTTTATGTATCACAAAAGAGAAGGCAAGTATGGTTTCCCACCAGATTATTTCTTAAAATTCCTAACAAGCTATGTAGAACAGATCAATGTTGACATGAATTATTGTGATCATAATTGTATATGATATTTAATAAGAGCTGCCATTTCCTGATGATTTTTTTTAGCACTGCATCCTACTATCCATTCGGGCTATACGCTCCCAATAAAATTTACTTTTGAAATGTTCTCCCCAATTAATTTAATGAGAATGATTAAGTATTTCTTCCTACATCAAGGCTATTTTCTTGCTGTGGTAATCAGGTCCTCCAAAACTATCTAGAGTGGTGCTACTGGTAAGTAAACCAGTCCAACCATGCAAATAAACTAAAAGTTATATGTGGGGGTGTAATAAAAAAAAGTTGGAAAATACTAATAGTACCTTTAGAGCATTTTTATATCTTAGGAGATGTGGCCTCAGATGTAATTAGGGCTGCGCTAATGGACCTTTGCGTTCAGTATATTTATGTTAAACACAAGTACTTACAAACTATGCTTTGCAATTTTATCCTATTGCTGATTAGTAGGCCTATTCAAATATTTTGCTTCGTCTAAGTAATAAAGGCTTAAGACCTATACACTATGCTAGGCTAAGGATACGATGTTGCATTTGAAATGATCAGTCTTCTCCAGGGGGCTTATAAGTATGAAAAAGCTACACAAACTTGTTTGTTTAATGTTTATTTCAGTGCCCATTCAATATACTTGGCTCTAGCTAGTGCCTGCAATGTTACACCAATTAAAAACTACATAGGAATATCCACATAAGTTGGTGTTTATTCCAGAGATTCATCCCAGCGCACTGAGATTTTATATGCACAAATAAAGCAACACATGCCTGATAACAAACATCCAGCACTCATCGCCTTGTATTAGAGCAGATGGGTGCAACATCATGATTCAATTGCTAGGTTTCAATAAATGTATATTCCTATTATCAATAAAAATAAACTGCTAAGTGAGAGCAAACACTTTTAGCTACAGTTGTGAGAGGACAATTCACCACACCATTGACCATTGCAGCAAAAGTATTCTCTGTCACTTGACCTCTACGCACGTATCTACAGTGAGTTGATTGTGACTTAGTGGCTGTCTATAAAGATGTAGACATTGTGGTTAATGTCCTTCATACTAATGTCACCAAAGAATATGAGGAATTATACAATAGTTTTGCATACACTGAGGAAATGCTGAGTAAAGTTGGGGGATAGGTGTAAATTTCTCATATTGATGATAAGCATTGCCAGAGCAATTATGTGGCAGCGTCCAAAATTTAGGAATATTTTAAAAAGACTATATTTATGATTTCCTGTGCCATGTCAACAGTATCGCGTAAACAAACTCTCAACAAACAGATACCTTATCTTTCTCCAAAAATTAAATAATCTAATAATCACTACAGAATTAAAAGAATCACACATAAGTGAGGCTGTTAATTCATATGACGCTATGCTTCCCAACACAAGTACATTTTCATAGAGCTAAACCCCCAAAAAATAAAGTGTTCGTGGGTGATTAAAAAGGACAGATGGTCGACTGTATAGAAGCCTTTGTACTATATGGATTGTATTTATTTTTCAGAAATGAGGTATATTGCAATTTTAGCACCTCTTCCGGTATTGACAGTGACCCCTAAAGAAACTCTCTTCAGATTGATAAAGTTAGAGTCGTATGTAAGAAATGCAACTGGAAATAATCCTTTGACAGGATTTGTACTTCTTAGGCTGTATGTATAATGATATTCTTATGAAAACTTTGGCAGGCACTTTGTTATAATAACAAGACAAGATAGTTTTATTATTTAAAGCTTTACATTGAAGACTACTTTACACAAAACTCATAGCTTAAGTTGTTACGTTACTCAATGTTTGAGCTATTTAATAAAGCGAAATACAAATAATGGTTCTATAGCTGTTTGTAAAGTTTGACTTATTTTATTATTCACTACTCCTGCGTCAAACAAATAAATATTTATAATATAAGATAATCCTATTTTTCAGAATTTAATAGTAATTCATGTCCTAAACTTGTGATTTTGACACACCCCAACCATCACAAAATTTAACTCTCCCTACACTCAATAATACCACATGCTGAGGTTTAACTATCTCACTCGATGTTTGTCTAGCTCTGTGCAAACAAATGACCAGAAGCATTAAAGTAATTTGAGCAAAATGAGTACCTACCCCTGAAGGTGTCCACCAGTCATTGGGTGGATGAGATGTGGTTTCTTCAGTCTGTCTTTGTGTTGTGGTACTCCAATAGTCAACAGGCTTACTTGAGGTTGCAGGGGTCCACCAATCATTGGGGCGGTCAGTGGTCGGCCGGCTTGTCGGCCACCAGCCCTCACTTGATGAGGCTTGTGTGCTCCACCATGGCGCAGAGCTGCTTGAAGCCTCAGTACTTACATACTCTGGCTCTGAGAGAAGCACACAACCTTGTTAAATATGTTATCATGGCTCAAGAAAACAAATAAACAATATTCAACCCATAGACCAACAATTGTTTACAAGCTTCATCATATAACAATTCTTAAGAATCGAGAAAAAAGTATCGGCATATGCCTCTACTTATTACCTCAACTTTGAGAACTACTAGACAAGCAAGCACAAGGTGTTATAATATTTTAAATAAACCCAGTCCAAGTATCTGTCAAATAGCTTGCATTTAAACACATTTGTAGAAACTCAAGATCATTTTATAATATGTTAGAGAAGTTTTAAGCCTCCAATCAATAAGTATGTGTCTATGCATCACTGAAGCTAACTTCCTGTCCAGTCTCTACTTCCTTGGGAAGAAGCCACTTGGTATCAAAATATTGAACTGTTTATGAATGTGTGATAGTGTCCCTATTTGTATTTGTGAGTTATTTTCTATAATTCTGTCATATTTCTTTAAGAACTATATTATGTTGAAAGTATTTAATTTTTTTAATGGTATTCCTTTCATATATTGCCAGAGGGCGATACCAACTTGAGAACCGTCTTTATATCCCTAGTATTATATTTTGAAAGAAAACAAATGCTTGTACATGAATAGTAAATCGAAATAATATTTAGTTTATGGATACAGCCATGTCAATATTAATATTAAAAAATTAAAAAATGACTCCTGGATAAGGTCGTCGGTGGCTATGGTAGTAATGATAATTCATTATTAGTTGATGATTTCCACACGTCCATAAAATACTTTGCCTTAAAAATATGAGTGAAGAATGACCCTGGGAATGTGACAACTCCTGGATAGCTTAGTGGATAGAGCATTTGCATACTAAGCAAAAGGTTCTGGCTTCAATTCCTGTATCCATGTGTCATTCTTCAGTTTAAATAATATGATATCTAGATGTCATAATTAACAAACATAATAGCTTGGCTATTTAATCCAACCAGTAATTATATTTACCCTTACAATCCATTGTTGGAATGTAGTCATTGGGTAGATCACTGTTCAAAGGATGGAAAATACCCACCTAAGATATTTGTTTGAAAACTCTCTACAAGTGTTATACCAGTTGTATTGGATAGTGAAGTATGTTCTTTTATTTGAGCTATGATGTTTGGTTCTTGTAACTTGATTAATACTTTTGATTGAGTGCTATTTGTATTTCAAAAGTAACAAAAGTACAGACTATGTCCATTTGTTTGTCAAGTATTGAGAACTTTCTAAATTGATAGAAATGTTAACTTTAATACTTATGTTTCACTCTACACTAGTGATCATGTATATTTAAATACTATTAAAAATAAGTGTATTTGAATGTAATCCATCCAACACCTTAGCTCAGTCAGTAGTTTGTCTGTCTACTGAGATAAGCGTCTCGGGTTCGATTCCCGGCCTGGCTGAAACTTTATCATTGGGGAAATGTGGGTTCACCCTTTTATAGTGATAAATTAACGGCCGGGGACTGGATGCTGTGCTTGTTCTTGTCCTATCCAAATGGTAGTGGAAAATATATGGCCTGCATTTTTAATAAAACCTGACCTAGAACAAAGGCTGTAAACAGTAATGGATGTAAAGTATTTGAATGTAATCCATAATTACAGAAATGTTTGTTAAAGGTATGACATTATTTATTGAGTGAAGACATTGTTTATAATTGTTTAAGTTCTAGCTATATATATTGTTGAGAGATCACTCACTCTTGCCACACTTAGCTTCACTGGGCCAGTCACACACTTTGCTTTGACTGTTCCAGTGCAATCCAGTGGCACAGAACTCCTTGCGCAATTCGCCCAGAATACAGCGGTAGAAGGCATTGCAGTTACTGGGGTCAGGATAGTATTGCCCTGCAACACAAGTGCCTGGGGACTCGGAGGGCTCCTCAGAGGGCTGTGGAGGAGAGGTAGCAGGTATGCGTGTGGTTGTGGTGGGGCGAGGAGTGGTAGTGGTAGTGGTAGTGGTAGTGGTTGTTATGCTTGGAGTCCACCTGGAACATAATTGCATTTTTGAGTGCTAATAGCTCTTAGTTAGGCTTGAAAAACTCATGCCTATTTGCTAAAAATAAATTTAAAAAAAATTTACAAGATAAAATTCATTAAGAATACCATTCAAGATTGACACCTTAGTGTTATTGCTTACAAAAATAATTAAATCCATATAAATAAAGTATTTTTTTTTCTTATCTGCGTCTCACTACCTGAAAGGGGTAGTTGAATGTCAATGTTAATCTCCTTGGGGAGAATTGAATTGCATAGTACTAAGGGTGATTTTTCATAAATGGTTTTCCACTTTCCCTAAACACAAATGAAGGAACATTTTCTCTAAACTAAATCTTTCTAATACCTAACACATTAGTGTAATTAGTAAATAGGAGTATAGATAGAATGTGTAGTTAGACGCGAGCCAATTTTTTTTTATTAATTTGCATGGCTTTTGACCCAACTAAGAAATTTCTTACAGGATGGAAAGACTCTACAGCATATTGTGTGCTCTGGAGAGAGAATGATGAGACGAAGATCTTGTTTGTCTTTGGAATTCTGAATTGAGTAAAACTCAACACAAAATGGTGGAACCAGATAAATCCATGTTGTTACCAATTGTAGTTCTTGCACTATAAGCAGGTAAGCTTACACCACTCACATGTACTTGTAAGCTGACACTCACTAACGCCATCTTAGTAGTACTAGCATTGCTATTTTGTTTTAGGAAGTTCCCTCTGTGAAAGTCGTATTAGCACATGGCTGCTCAGTATAAATAACCATTGTAACAATCTTATGTATGTATTTTATTTCTATTTCAATAAATTACCCAACAGTTTATGGGCCCAGGACACACTGTCCTGCATTCTGATTAAACTTAGTTTTTAATTCAAGAGTAAAATGGATATAAACTTAAACTTGGTTAACCTCGAAAGGGCATTGTGGGTGATCAACACAAAAATGGTGAAAATAGTCAACACGAGTGTGGTCAATAAGTTTTATAGGCAAGATTATCAACAGTGGAAATTTCAGATTATGTTGACACCGAAAGTTAAAGGCATTTATGACAGTGTAAATGGAGTTAAAGAGAAACCAATGTTAGAAAAAGATCTTCCATAGTGGTGAAGAATGATGCAAATGCCATGTTCACAATTTTGGCGGTAATGGACATATTTCAAATCACGCTCCTGTTAAACCACATAAGAGATCTTAGACAAGCTTGATTCTGTGTTTAAGCAAAAACCCGAATTCAATAAAATGCTAACACTTGATCGATTTCATCAATTCAATATGGATCCCAATGACAGAATTGCTCAGCACTGTGCAAAGATAGAAAATCTCGCACGGCAAATAAAGGAAGCTCGAAAGACAATCAACTGAAAAAAGAGGTTTTCCTTAAAGAGATATACAACACCAAATAACAGTCATATGAAATTCAGAAAAGAAACACATTTTTGTACTGTTTGGCTATGGCAATACATTGTAGTTTTTTAGTGACAGTGTGTTTGTGCTAAAAAAATAATTACCTAGCTTTAAAATAATCTTATTTATTGGATGTCACTGCTCATTAACTCTACAATATATGGGTTGGTAAGACCAATGACTTACTCAAGAGCCAGAAGGATTTATCAGGATGAGAGTTAAGAACCATTCATGATCCTAAAACGTGTGGCAAACTGTGAATTATATTTAGGAGTGTGTGAAGTCAACTTTTTCAATTCAAAATTTAGTTGAATCAAATAATAGAAGATATTCCCAAAACCGAATCGAAGTTATTATATTTAAAAAAAAGTTTAATGTAGGGTAAAAACATTACACTTTACATACCTTTGTAAATTTAGGTATTAAATATAATTTATAAAATGATATAGTTCAAACATAATTAATATATTTTATCTTAAAATGACCAAGTTATTAGCTCAAAATTTAATAAAATCACTTCAATTTTTTTTTACACTAACAATAATTTGTGAAGGAAATAAATAGAAAATAACTGCAGATTTAAAAAATAAATAAACATAAATGTATATATTAACTTTAAATATTTTTCTTTAGGCAAAGCTTAGTAATTGTTAAATCAGGAATTTTAATCTAGAATTGAAGTCGAAGCTTACAAATATATGAAGTGAAGTTGAAGTTTTCAAAGCTTCTCACACCACTAATTATATTACTCATAATAAAAACACCCTTTGCCAAAGGAGCAAAACCAATTATGGCTCTTCCTTGGATAAAAAATTCTAGAGGTAAACTAGTTCCCCTTTCAGATATCTGGGCGAGAACTACTTCAGGGGGAGCGAACAACAAAGAACAATCATCAAATAGAACTTTCTCTTTCAGCATAGGAAATGGAATTTAAGGATGATGAGAAGTGCTGGGAAACTGGAAAATTTAAAAATCAAAATGGAAAGGTGTGGTGTGAACATTGTGTGTTTAGGTGAAGTCCTGTGTATAGATATAGGTGAAGTAGTGACTGGAAATTACACAATGTTCTATTCAGGCCTGAAGAGTCTAGAAAAAGGAGTGGCAATAATGATGAAAAATGAAGTGGTGAAAAATGTTACTAAAGTAATATGCCATAGTGATATATTAATGTTTGTGAAATTAAATGCTGAACCAATGAATATTTTGATAATGCAAGTGTGTATGCCAACAACCGACCACGGTGATGTTGAGGTAGAAGAAATTTAAGATGAAATTGAAGTAGTTATTTAACATGAAGGAAGAGGTAAAGTGAACACCATAATCATGGGCTATTGGAACAGTGTGGTCAGAGAAGTACGGGAGCAGAAGATCAAAGGGACATATGGATTGGGGAAGACAAACAACAGATGAAAGATGCTCATAAAATTCTGTCAGTGGAATGATAGAATGACCTGGTGGTGACAAACACCTGGTTCAAGAAACAGAAGACAAAAGTATACACATGGAGAAGCCCAGGAGACATCAGCAGGTATCAATTAGGTTACATCCTAGTCAAACAGCAATTCAGGAATGGAGTGAAGAATGTGAAGACATTGCCAGAGGCCGACATTGATTCGGACCATAGCTTGCTGGGGGCGTACAGTGAAACAAGAAAAATCAAAGAAAAATTAAAATACAAGAGAGACATTGTGAGACATTCAATAGAATAAAAAGTTAAGTGAGGTGATAGAAACGAGCATAAGTGTGGAAGGGAAGTGGAATAGCGTTGATAATATTTTTGGGGAAAGGTGATAAATGACAATTTTGTAAAAGTGAAGAGGACTGTATTAAAGTCCTGGTAACAACAGAAATACTTCGGAAAATGGAAGAAATAAGGAAATGGATAAACGTCAACAAAGAAGAAAATACGAGATAGGAGAGAACGAGACAAAGAGAAAAAATACTATATAGAGAAGACATATGATGAAATTATCGAACTTCAAATGAAAGTAATTTATGTCCTTATGTATCAGAAAGCAAAGGAGCTGAGAGGGAATGAAAACAAAGGTATGCGAACAATAGGAATAGAAAACCCCAAAGGTCAGAAGGTGATGGATTATAAATAGGTTCTTAGGATTTCAGAAAGAGAGATATATATATATATAAACTGCACGATGAGGAAAATCGACCAAGGAACCTAGAGACTGAAGTAGAAGAACATATATAGGAAGCAATAAAAGTACCCAGTATTTTGAAGCATGAAGTAGAGAGCCATAAAGGACATGCAAAGAAGGAAAGCTGCTGGAGATGATGAAATAACAGCTAATCTTCTGAAGGAACACGGAAACAACTAACTTATAAATAGGATCTACGAAACAGGAGAATGGCCTAAGGACGTTCTAGACGTAACCATGGTGGCTCTAAAAACGAAGAAACAAGCCATTAAATTCAGTGATCACAAGGCCACTTAATCTTTCATATGGGAAAGATAGTGGCAAGAATACTCGACAGGTGACTGAAACATAAAATGCTAGGTGTGATGGAAGAAGGCCAATTTGGATTCAGAAAAGGAACAAGAGATGCCATTAGAATGCTAAGAATTATTTCAGAGAGAGTGCTGAAAGTCTAGTAGCAAAGTCATGGCATAAGGCGTCTGATAAAATGTAATGGAAGAAATGGATGGAAATACTCAAGAAGAATGGCACCAACTGGATGAACAGAAGGTTGATTGCAAACATCCACCAGGAATAGTGAGTGAAAGTGAGGGTGAGTGATGAATAGGCCAACAGTGTAGAGATGGGAAAATGAGTGAAATAAGGATGAGGTTTTAACCCAATCTGTTCAACTTGTATGAAGAATGGCTGGCCAGTTAAGCCCTAGGAGTACGGGGCAGTTTCACAAATGGAGGATGCATCATAAAATAAATAAAATACGCAAATGAGCTAGTATTGCTGGCCAAAAATAAAGAAGAGTTGCAGGAAATGTTGGACCGGCTGGTGGAGAAAGGGAGAATATATGGCGTGGAAATCAACATTGAGAAGTCAAAAGTGATGGTGATTTAAAAAAAATGAAGAGCCGCTGAAAATCAAAATTGGATACCAAGAGTTGGAAAACATAGAGCAATTCAAGTAACCTACATAGTAAGTTCGCTGACAAAGGATGCGTATTGCACCAAGGAAATTGGGTTAAGGATTGCCATGGCCAAGGAAGCTTCCAACAAGAAGAGGTCACTACTGACCAGAAACTGAGTAAGAAACTGAGTAAGAAACTGATGAAATGCTACATTTGGAGCATCGCGCTGAATGGAGTAGAAACTTGAACTCTAGGAAGCTGGAAAAAAAGACTTGGAGAGTTTTGAAATGTGGTGATAGAAAGGACTTGATAAGATCAGATGCATAGAGAGGGTGACAAATGAACAAATGAATAATAATAATAATAATATTTAGCACCACGTCTTACTACTCATTCGGGTTATACACTTTAAGTACTAATTATGCTGATGAATCAGGAATTGAGAAGGGTGAATTAGAGGCATTTGCGTGGAGGAGAGTGGAAAACCATTTAGGAAAAACTACCCCAGTTCGCCCGACCGAGATTCGAACCTTGATCTCCCCATCCTCAGCAGTCGAGCTCAACACGACTAGCGCATTAGCCAACTACGCCACCGAGGCGGGTGAACAAATGAAGAAGTCTTAAGAAGAATGGGTGAGGAGATAATCATTTTGGATGTGATTCTTTGGTGCAAAGCATACTGGATTAGACACATCCTTGGGGGGAAATGTCTTCTGCATGACATCATAGAAGGAAATATTGAGGGAAAGAGGAATTCAGGAAGGAGGATTCATATATTGAATGACTTGAAGGAAAGAAGAAAATTCTGGTAGTTGAAGGTGGGGGAAGAGGACAGGGCAGGGCGCATTGGCAAAAGGAATAGACCTGTCGTAAGACAGAACAAATAATAATAATAATAATAATGATGATAATATAAATTAATAATTTGATCAAACGAGCCTATGTGAGCTATTTCACACCAATCAGTCTATAATGCAAGCAGTTTTCTTGCCATGGCAAGTTTTATCTGAGATATTTGTGTTAGCTGTATGAAAATGCTTCGAACCAAGGTCTTGATGTGGTAGGAACTCTTGTTGTAGTGGTCCAAGAAGCAGTAGTAGGCCTAGTTGTAGGACGTGTTGTAACTGGCCAAGTAGAGGGCCTAGTTGTAGGAGGTGTCGTAACTGGCCAATGGGTATGCTCATGTGTTGGAGTAGTGGTTTGACTTACTTCACCTGGAAAATGACACAAATTATAAGGTTTCTCGGATTTTCTCACAATAGTTTACTATCAATAAATAAAAAATCAAGGAGAATATTTAAATAAAAATATAGCTATTAAATGATTGAAGCGGCTTTGATGAAAGAGGAAACCTACATAAACACTCTTTAGTTCCCCGGCTATAAGCTGAAAACTTTGGAGAGGAACCCCATCTATGCATTAGTATTTTCCAAGAAGGCAGCCAAACATCTGTGTTTGAACTTTAGTTTCTAAATAGTAGCTGTTATGACTGTGATGTCTCATCAACAGTGACATGGGACACCTACTTTACAGCTTTGTTCCTTTTACTATGGAAGTTTTGATCTTGTTAGAATTGTACCATCCCCTTTACTACTCATAAATTATACAAGCTGTGCTTATTCCATCATTTTTATATTTTTTGAACAACTTTTATGTTAAAATGAAGGTGTTAAGGTTTGTGTATATGAGTGTGTATGTGTGTGTGTGTTTGTGTAAGCCACTGGATAATATGAGTGTCTGGTCAGTGCATGTGCCATGCTACCACCAACTTAGTGTTAAGGAAGCATTAAAGGTAGTGTGAGTGTGAGCAGACCCTGATTAGCTCAATGCAATAGTAATAGTGAGTGAACACTTTTGCCAAGTATATTAAGTACGGCTATATCTTATTGTTAGAAAATATCGCTCTTTCACACATTTTTCCCAAAAAAAGAACAATGAAATGCCCTTTTCTTCTCATATATCATGAAAGTAAAATAAAATAGAAGTTTAGTAGCAACAATCATCTTCAATTCCCACAATGTTGACTTCTTGGACAGCGTTCCGTGATTTAAGAGAGCTTGTAAGAGGAGAGATCGAGGAGTTTTTGAGGTCTTATTTCCTTGTTTATGCGTAATCGTCATCACTAGTAATGGTACACAAAGGAATGTAATTTGTGGTATATGTCACTGCTCACATGAATGTTTATCCGAATCAAGTCATCACAATGGACCTACTATAGTATGTTGTAGTTAAACAAATCACAATTTTTTTTTCTCAATAATAGGTAGGACAAATAAAAATAATATTTAAACAATGATGTGAAGAAAAAGCCAAGGAAAGTTAAACCTTAAAATACTGTCTCACCACATTAATTTAAGGCTTGAAGTTCTTTTGCTCAGGCTCATCTGTAATGAGAGGTGGTGATTTTACCCTATAATTGAGACCATCAAGCAAATTATACTGTGTTTTTCACTCTGAATCATTTGTAATAGTATGTATACTATGACCTCTGATACCTTAGCTCAGTCAGTAGTGTGTCTGTCTACTGAGTTAAGGGTTCCTAATTCAATTCTGCAATGGGACATTTCAAGAATTCTCCAATGGGACATTTCAAGAGGTGCTTGTCAAAGTGTTTTATATGACAGTAAATGTTCCTTGCACCTTGACTTGTACTACCTTCAAGAGCAAGTGCACGCTTAGGGATCCAGGTGTAATGGCTTAGAACATTAATGAGACTACTTACAAAACGACTCAGACCCAGGTAAATAGTTCTTAAAATAATTTGATATATTCTTAATCCCTTCATATTCCTCATGTATCTACTTTATTATAAGGTTTTTTTTTACAGAATTTCAAGGCAATCGGAAAGCCATTCAAGTATTTAAATATAATGGCATAACCGCGAGATACATACAGTATTTGTTTCAATGAGATGTGTTTTTGTGGGCTGAATGTTCTTGTTCTATTGCTGTAAATATTTTCAATAACATGTTTAAAATATATACTGTGTTTTATAGATAGCCACAGCCTATATACCAAATATAAAACCAAGTTGTTTTTAATGTATTCAAGGTAATAATGAAATATTGCTGCTTTAATGTTCAGTAATAAGTTGGGAGCAAGCTTTCTACCCCTGGCTAATATACTCATGAGAAATGTGTACAATTTGCAATAGATATAGTGTAAATTAAAACATAAAGCCTTGTTGAATTGCCTGACACTCAATGTGTTCTAAGGCAAGCTCATTCGAATTTCGGCAGCTATTCTATTTTATTGCCACCTATAGAAGAGGTTCCAAATCACAAACAAGCACTACTTTTATTCTTTATATCTCCTTAAAATCTTATAAAGTAATCACTAAATCAGTATCAGATTAGCTGACATACGAGTATATTAAGACTAATCATGTTTTTCTTTCTTTCAAAACAATAAATAAGCTTGAATGCACTTAAACCAAAGCACTTGAATCATTCCCAGCACTCACCTGTATCTGAGCCAGTAGTCAAGACTGGTGGTACGGGGGTTACTGGTGCAGGCGGCTTGGTGCAGTCACCAGTGACTGGTGCACTCTCTTGACTCAATCCTAACACCCTATTAATAGTACGAAGAAGAGGGTATGGTTCTCTACAACAGCGATTATCAAAGTCATCCAGGTCTAGTGTCCATGCCATTGCACCACCGTAACCCATGTTTCTTATAAACTTAGCCTGAAAACAAATACATTGTTATACCATTAGCTATATTTAAATACTAACTATCATGACAAATCAAATATATAATTCTTGCCTTGTGTATTTTTTATTGTGATACCATTATTAAAACTCAAATACAAGACACCTTCTTAAGATGAGAGTAATACAATCTTAGATAAAAAGTGTAATATAATTTATGGACTTCAAGAACATTTTAAACACAATTAAGTGTTATAGCCTATGGTCATACTTGCAGCCTGGACGCTGCATCCAGGTTGCAGTAGTGTATTGCATTGATTCTTATGAAAGTGGCCACGTTTGATGACAAGTGACAGATTTGAAAAAGCTGAAGTCAGCGTTTTCAGGGCACAGCGACAAATACGCTTGTCTTTATTTCTTGTGGAGGTGGCCATGCTTGTGTTTGTGTCACAGCCTGTCGCGAGGACACTGTGTTTACCGCCAGTCTGGAGTTGAATATTTGGGTGTTCAGTCAAGTTCTTAACAATGATACAGAGTCGTTATAAATTAATTGAGTGGAAGATCACCTCTATGAACCCTGAAACATCATGACTATGCTAACAGGGATGCGAAATACAAACTCTGGATGGAAGTGGCAGTTTCAATAGTGGAAGGTTAAGATGGAATGAAAAATGAGAAGAATGAAATGAACACGTTAAGAACTTATTTAATAAAATAAAATAATAGATCTTACAATATTATACACTAGACTTACAAACAAAAGATTTAAATGTTTGTCAAGGAAATGTAGTCTATTGGTTGTTTTAAAAAATAGTAGGCCTACATAATTTAAATGGGTACCATACCAAATATTTCTTTTAATACCATAAACATAGCGATAAATATCATTTTTATATGTTATACCAAAAATATTATAATATTTAATGTTTTCTATGAGAAGTATAATTTTTCAATTGTTATTTTTACATTTGGGAATGCTTTTTAGGAACTTTACGAACATACATAAAGAAGTAGATAACACAGACGAAGGTGAAGGTGATGGAGTGAGTGAAAATACCACTCAGGTATAACATCCATTCTCAATCAAAATACCTCAACCCCAAGAGGAAACAAATGAAAAGTAAACTTGTTTGAAGAGCAAGTACTGGAACACCTCGAAGCTAGTAATGTGCACACATAATATTATGCTGATAAGTTTTTCTTATTGTCTCATTTGGCCATGTTCAAGAAACTTCAAGGAGAAACCAAACTATGGTTATGCAACAAATTCTACATTCTGGCTCCCAATATCCGATAAGCTTATGACCAACTCTGTTCAACTATTCTCCTTACTGTGAAAATTTAAAAATGACACCTGGACACGAGAATCGAACCTGGGACCTTTGGCTTAGTATGCCAATGCTCTAACCACTGAGCTATCCAGGAATCATCCTGAGCCCAGGGTCGTTCTTAACTCAATAAGCCAACTATCGAGTTGAAGGTGGCTGTGTTATCTGATAGCTCGTGATCTTAATAAATCACACATTTGTAACTGACGATTTCCGCACGTCGATCATAGACTCTGTCTTAAAATAAGTGTGAAGAATGAGCCTGGGCACTGGACAATTCCTCAATAGCTCAGTAGTGCTAAGCCAAAGGTCCCGGATTCTATTCCCGTGTCCAGGTGTCATTTTTCAATTTTCAGAATATGATACCTTGATGCAGCTTAATCCATATTAAAACATATATAATAACTTTGGCTATTTGATTCTTAACTTACGTGAATCAAAATCAACCATCCTTAATATGGAAATCTCAATCAGCCAACATCACCTCCCTTCAACCATCATGTAAATGCTAATAAGATACCAACTACCAACACTTCTCCATCAACCCAGCCACCGACCAGTGTCTCATACAGTCCAACACCAACACAACCAAAAGAAATTACTAACATCTGAACATGAGAGTGAGTCCTTGCTAACAATTAGAACACTATTTCAGTCTTAAACTAATAATTATTTTATGAATATTATTCCAGGTGTAATCGACATGCCCTAAATTGGGGTGTTTGTTTATTTTAACATTGTAATGTTGTGAATTGCAAGTGACAGAACGATTATAGAAACGCATTGATGAGTGATTAAACAATAGGACAGAAGTGCTGATGGCCAGAATGTCTTGCTAACATTCCTTTTGCCAATCAGGCCAAGTTGTAGTATAAATAGTACTATTTTTTGAGCTAACAATGCAGACAATTCACCATCGATTATGGAGGGGTTACTCTGCCCATTTCGGGTGCTGCGGGCTAGGATGCCAGATTGTCGAGTACGTATGCTGGGGGGCTATCGTCATGCCCAAGGTACCGGGGTTCTTAACCATGTAGGACCCCCTAGAGTCTCAAACATGCCATTGGCAAAGCATTTATTGCTATACTTTATTCTGTCACTAGCTCCTGAGTAAGTCTTTTTAAATTATTTAATATATTTTTAGTAACTTCTTAACAACATCACGTTTTGTATTAGTACAAATTAGTACAGTAATACCCTAAAAATCAAAGCCGTACGGTAGACATATATCCCGTCACAATCCTTATCCTCGGCCGCAGCACATCCTTGCAGATTAGGCCCACACGGGAGGAGATAACACAAGTAGATTTTACAAAAAAAGGCATTTATAATGTAAAATAATGTGTTGTATAGTATAGTACTGCACAACAATGTAATGAGTTTTTACACTATAATCTGTGTATCATCTTACTCGCTGTCACCTAACTTTCTTATAATGGAATTGTGTTGATGTTTCTTGTTCTTTGCTTTTCAATTCCCTCTCCAATGACGTACAAGCAAAGTTTGTAAATGAGCCTACACTCATTCTAAAATATGTAAAAAAATGATCATAGTAATTTCTAAGTTCATGAAATAAAGTATGAAACTGTCCATAATTAAGTTTCTGCATATTAATGGGATGCACACAGTATTTTCTAGATTTACGTTTCTTCTTCAGATATCTAGATAGTTCTATGGCTAACAACATATTTTTACACCCTGGTGCCACAATACAAACTGGTACTAGAACAAGACGTCTGGTCGCTCAAGCGTGTCCAGGAGAAATTAAATGTATTCCAAGTGATCTGGTCATCGCGTTCTGAACGCAGTGCCCAGGTCACAACCGTGGCCCTAGGCTTAACCAAGACTTTATATATTTTTTAATTAACATAAGATAACTGTAGTAAATAAATAATTGAGTTATAGTAAATAATATAAAGAAAGTTTCCTTAAAACTATGAGTGAAGAATGACCCTGAACAAAGAACAAATACTCGACAGCTCAGTGGTAGAGCATTGGCACACTAAGCCAAGGTTTTGATTCTGGTGTCTGGGTGTTATTTTTCAAATATTCATATTTACGGCTTGTAAATAAGAAAATTAAAAACACTAACACATATTCACAAAGACCTCAATATTTTGATGCCACATGACAAATATTGTGGAAATTGGCACTTTGAAATGTGTGTTAGTGTTTTTACTTTTTTTGTGTAAAATATATACAATTCTATCGTGTTTATGTAATAACACATTTAATCCTTATTCTTCGAAAGAAGCTTGGACTTTTTCTTAATATAATCAATTTCAAGATTGTTGCTTTTATGTGCATTATTGTGTGTCTGATAGTGAATAATTCATTTTATATTCTTTTCTCTATTTGTTTGAATGTTGTTAATCAAATGTGCATTTGAGACGAAGGTGAGAGTGAGGTGACAAAGAATCCAAAAATGATGGTAATGTGGAGATGGCTATAGTCAATATGCGTTGAAGCATAGATACTCCTATCTTAATGGTAGGGAATTGAAACACAAAAAGAAGGGCATTAGTTGTTTATTGATGTTCCACGAAATATGTTTAAACTTTGTTTTACAATTTTAATGTCAATAAAATGAATAAAGTAAAAAGCATATACATATAAATTGTTGTCTTGTAGAAGGTTAAAATTGATATAAAACACTAGGAAGGATATAATATTTTACCATTTTCCTTGTAAGCTATGAGATGGATAAAAACAAAATAAGAGGGTCTAAGCAGTCAACAAAAATAATTAAGTAAACTAGTATTATCTATATTTTAGTGAATTCTGACTCTTTCTAAAAAAAGAACTGAGGCCATGAACTAGCTCAAGAAACCAAATAGTTTTAATAAATTTGCTCTTTTAGATTAAAGTAGATTAGATTAGGTTTAATTCCAAGGCCAACAGCTAAGCTGTCTGTGAGAAGTTGTGAGATGGTGTCATCTATTCTAGACTTCTATGAGTAAGTAAGAAAATAGACATTAGTAGAATTATGTTGGTGGCTTGTTATGCTTTGATGGAGAGTGAAAACTAGAATGTGATAGTGGAGTTTGGGAATGAGCTCAATGTCTTGAATGCACGTGGACCAGATCTTGCTAGGAAATATGAATGTATGGGTGGGTACCCAAAATGAGAATTCTGAGAGAGTGTTAGGAAGGTATGTTAATGAGAGGATAAACGAGAATGGTAATGAGTTAGTGATTCTGGGTTTAGAAAAAGGTTTATTTGTGTTGAACGCATGGCTAAGCACAAAGATATTCACTTGTATACTTAGCATAGGGGCAATTCAAAAACAATTATTGATTTTGTAGTGTATGATGAGATTTAAAGTTTAGTAAAGAACACTAAGCCTCTGCATGGAGCTGAATGTGGAAAGTATCACTCCTAGTGATCTCAGTAGTTGAATTAGATAAGAATGTTTGAGGAAGTAGTGCAAAATCTCTAAGCAAGTAAGAGTAAAAGTTGAAATTTGCAGGATTGATTGTGAGAGTGCAATATGAACTAATGCTGTGTGAAAATTTAATTTTACAAGAGCATGAATGTACTCTCGAAATAGATTCTAATGATAAGAATAGTAATAATATTTAGCACCGCGTCTTACTACCCGTTCGGGTTATACGCTTAATGATAAGAAAGTGCTTTGAACAGAATCAAAGATACCGTAGTTGAGTGTGTGAAATATGTGTGTGGGTCTGCGGTGGTGGCAATCTTAAAAAGAGATGCATGATGAAATGAACAGGTGAAAGAAGCTGTGAAAGAAAAGAAAGAAGCACACAAACAAATTATAGCTGTGAAGAGTGAAACAGAACATAAGAGGTTGTGGAATATATATAAAAAGAAAAACATAAAATGTAAAGAAAGAAGTAAAGGAGAGTAAGGAGCAAATATGACTAAAAGAAAGAGAAGGAATACAAAATGGCTTTGAAGGAAACAAGAAACTATAGAAGTGGGTAAAGAGAATAAAACAAAGAGTAAAAGTAATGACCTATGGCATTTATAATGAACGTGTTCAGATGATATGGAATGAAAACAGTCTAAGAGAGAGATGAAGGGAATATTTTGAATATTGTATGACGAGAATGTAGATTAAATAAATTTTTTTTAGGAAAAATGGTATGATGAGTGAAAGAGTTAACGAGCTGAGAAGTTAAAGGCTATGGAAGTGTTGAAATTTGGCACAGCTGCGGTATAGATGAGATCATAGGTGAAATGCTTAAGTGTGAGTGCATGGTACTAATTTCTAGATTGTTTGAGTTGTTCAATGTGTGTGCTAATGACTGGGAGAAAGCAGTCATTGTTCCTTTTTACAAAGGCAAAGGAATTAATAGTGAATGTAAGAATTAAAGGGCAATTAGTTTGTTAAGCATCCCAGGATAAGTTTTTGGGAGAGTCTTAATTGAGAGGGTGTATGAAAAAATTTTGGACAAGATTTGAGGTGTACAATGTGGTTTCATGCCAGGTAAACGTGACATAAACCATATATTTGCATTGTAACAAGTGATTGAGAAATGTATGGCAGTAAGGAAGAACGTGTATTGTGTATATGTTGATCTGGAGAACATGTACAATCAGGTGCATAGTAATATTTTATAGAATGGTCTGAGAGAGTATGGTGTGAATGCATGGTTAGTAAATAAAATTATGGTGGTGAATGATAGAAGTAAAACATACATTAAGGATAGTTGAGATTTGAGAAAATGGTTTGTCAGTGAACAGAGTATAAGACAAGGTTGTGTTATGCCTACATTGTTGTTTAATATATTCATGAATAAATGTATGAGGGATGATTGTGAGCACGTGGTTGGTGTGCAAATAGACAAAGTGAATGTTAGACTGCTGCTATATGCAGATGATGCCATATTAATGGATGAGAATGAAAGTTACTTGCAGAATGTATTAAATCGATTGAATGTGGCACAAGGCAGGAAGAATCTTCGTATAAATGTCTCCAAAACTAAGGTGATAGTTTTGGATAGAGACAGATCAGAAAATGACTGTCAGCTTAGTATAAATGGAAAACCTTTGGAACATGTGAATGATTTTGTGTTTCTGAGCAGAATGTTCTATAAGAATGGAAGGATGGGGGATAAAATCTACAGACAGGGGAATGCATCTCAGCGAGTCGTTATATGGAAAAACTTATATGATCAAATTCAGTAATGAATGGGTGCTGAAGGAGTGTGGTTTTAAAAGCAATCCAATAGGGTAATGTGGAAGATGTGTCTTACATTGGTTGGGGCATGTTGAGAGAATTAGTGTTGATAGAGTGTGTATCGATATATAGTTGTAATGGGGAAAAAAGATATGTAATAAAGTACTTCCTTATGTACAAGAAAATTAAATGGCAGACTGTAAACATTAAGGTGATACCAAGTGTGTCTCTAGGCAATGCTCAAGGATAAGAGACCAAGTTTAGAGTTGGAATAGGAAAGGCTCAAGAAATGTTTTGTGTGAGCTGCAGAGAAGAAAAATGGGAGGAGACACCATGGTGGAGCAATAGAGTGAAGAAAGTTGTAGAAGAGAAAAATAAAGCATTCACGATAAGTTTTAAGAATAAGAATGAGGAAACAGAGGAAGCATAAGCTTGTAGTATGAGAAACCAGGAAAAATTGGGTGCAAAAATCGACAATGATGTTGGGAAGGGGTGTGGAAGGAAGTAAGAAGGTGATATCTAGCCAGGTAAGGAAGAGGAGGAAAGATAAAAGACAAGAAAATGTATTAAAGAGGATAATACAAGGAAAAGCAACCAGTATGAATGGAATAACTGTGGAAATGATAAGAGCTTCAGGAGAAGCAGGATTATATTGGTTATACAGGTTGCTGTAGGAATATGGAAGGATAACATGCTACTGGAATACTGGAAGAATCTAAAAAGGGAATTATAGTACCGATTTTTGAGAAACCACACAGGAAGAGGTGTATGGATTATTGGAGAATAGCTTTGATGTGCCGAGCAGATAACATTAAGTGTGCAAATAAGAAAAGAAGAACGAAATCAATTAAAGGAGGAAGAATGGTGAAAGGATAGAGGAAGATAGGGGAGGCATTTTACTAAACCGACCCGACCTCAGGCTGGAAACAGTTGGTGATTATGACCTAAATATATGATTGAATCATGATACATTTTTCAAATACCTACTATTACTGACAAATTTATTAAATTTTTTATCAATATTCAAATCATTTTTATTTACATTTTAAATTTAAATTTGGAATATTTTTTTCTTTCTTTTACTTGTATTTTAATATTTAAAAATAAATAATTTGCATTTAAAAAATCTTTTAACTATGAACACATAAATTCTACTGTCACTCCAAAGATTGTTCTATTATTTCAAATGTCCTACTTCTTTTTTTTATTTTAAAAACTTTTTTTTTAAATTTAGACAACTAGCTTGTAGCATGTCAATCAGTTAGATTGGACATCTACAATTAAAAGAATTCTATAATTCATTAATTATGCAAGAAATAAACTATATTCGCATATTTAATTGAGTCTACTCTGAAGATACGGTCTAATAAATCTACGTTTCTCCCTACCTTCAAGCATTCAAGCACGTGGTTGGTAAAAAATACTTACTTTTGGTAAATATGGGAGTATATATCAAAGAAGAGAATTAATATTGACATAGTTATGAATAAAATTACTTTAACGCATTGCTTTTCTCATTGGATGAAGTCAAAAAAGTTTTACTTACGCCGGCCATGTGGTCAACATGAGAAAAAATAGTAAACTACATCTATATCGCCAAATATTATAAAAATAATAATGGATCCTGAATAACATAATTAAAACAGATATATTTCTAAATAATATGCCTTGCTGATTACTCACATCCTTTGGATGTCTGCCGATTCTTTTCTCCCACATATGAAGCTCAATAAAGCTGTTCACTAATGGCTGATCTACGTGTTCTCGTATCTGGCTCTCTTGAAGGAAAGAAGTGCTGCTAAGCTTCGACGTAGAGACTGTCAGCAGGCCAATGAACCTGGTGGTAAACCAAGAAAGCTTCTTCCTACCCCCTTCTTCGTACGTGAATTCCTCTTGTCAATTATCTCTTTAACCCGCCTTCCTTCGTAGTTCCTTATCTATATTCTTATATTTATCGTTCTCTCTACCTTCTTCCTTTCGTATCAGGTTGACCACTATATAAGGGGTCGCGTCCCAGCTCACACTATAGCCATTTACTGTATCTCTGCATTGAAGGAAGGACTCCACGTTCGTCTGAACAGTGATGAAGCTGAAGGCGTCGGATTCACCAACGCCACCTTAGACGGGATGACCGTTATTCCATAACCACCTACGAAGTCAAGGCCGTGGGGTTCATCGCAGTCAATCAACGAGTCCTTACGACTTAGATAATTTTGTTTATAAAGATCAGTAATTTCTGATTGTCCCCCTTTAGTTTTTTTTATATTGTCAGAGACGGCTTTTTGTTTGTTAGTAGGTCTAGTTGACAATTGATAATGTTCAAGTCTTGTTGACTTGTCAACTCAAGTTTCAGTTTATTTATTTTAAAATGGTGTCCTTTAGAATGCCGGACACATCCTATAGTTTATTTGTTTCAAGTATTGTAATTACGTACAGAAATCTCTGTTGAGATATATTCATGCCTCCGACGCAGATAGCGCAGATAAGTTATAATGTCTTAATAATGAAACTTATAATATTCCACTAGTTCCTTTAATATATATATTTAAATCAAAATTTGTCATGACGCCTTGAAAGGCGTGAGCAGCAGCTCAGTTTATGGATGGCTAGCCCCAGGTTGTCGGTTTGTTTATCTTGTTCCATTTCAGTGGATAGATACCAGTGTTTAGGTTGGTCAAGTAATCACGCTTAACGTGTAGTATTAGCTATTGTGCGCAACCCAGGGAACTGCACTAGAGTCATAGTGGGGTCCGCGCAGATAATACTCTTTAAATCATACCTTTCGATATATTTCTAGTTTTGTGTTCTAAAGGCTCATGCCTTTAGACCTTTCTGTACTATTGAATGCCCTGGCAGTACCAAAGGGGAATGTGAACCGGCCCTAGTACTTAGAATGACACCTGATTCTTGGCCATCTACTGCTGTTATTAACAGCCGGTTATACTAAGTGTTTAATGGATAATATTTTTAAGGCCCCATCAAGCATAGCCTGGGTTAAAATTACTTGTTTACCTTATCATATATTTTTCTAGTAGTGCTTATTGAATTGCTCTACTTTATAGAATTTACTTCTACCTGTGGCCTGGCGACTACGCAGCCCGAGTAGCCTCAGTCTGATTGGATCAAAAACCTTAATTGTTTCATCTGCATTATTGTAAACCATTGCTATCTTAATTTTGTTTTTGTTATCAATAAATTTTATGTTATTCAATCTTTGTTCTTTCAATTATCTCATGTATGTAATGTGTAAAGGTTCAAACTGTGCCTACCCAATTTAAACCTTATTCAGCGCAGTTAAAACCTTACAAGCTTTAAAATTATCATTTATATTCTATTTATTTGATACAATTTTGGCACCGTATTCGGGCTTTTCTAAGTAGCTACTCGAATAAAAAAACCTTGAGTTCATAGTCTCTAAATGTCAGTATTCCTATTTTGGAGTTATGTAACTTAAAGTACCAGTATATATACTAATTAAGTGTATTCTTTCATAGTCTACCTTTTCTTTAACCGAATCCACATCTTCAAAACCAACCCACTGGTCCCCAGAGTGAGCATATGGTCCAGTGGCCCCAAAGCTATCTCTTTCAAGAGACCACCTTTGATTTTTCACTACAAAACAAGCAAAAAACTGTCATCAAACACACAGGTCCATGGATGTGGGACAGAAAGAGGTGGGGAAGGGGGGAGGGGGGAGTGAGCTGTACCAGGCCCCATTCTAAAGTGAGCCCTGTCCTTAGTGACTTTTTTTTTAGCTGTATTGAATAAAAACAAATAATAAATATTTCGGTACAGATTCCTTTTTAAAAACTATAGTAATTAAAAAACAAATTCATAAAGAAAATATAACAATGGAAGATATAGGTATAGCACCAAGTACTTTCAACTCAACTGCAGGTACTCAACAGAAGGGTATGCACAATTGGTAGCACTGCAGAAGTGTCTCTGGCCCACTTAATATTTTAAATTAATTACATAAACTGCAACTAGAAAGCATTTCCACGAAGGTGTGTATAGCATTTAGAATTTTCTGCATCCTCAAAAACTACAATACTACAAGACTATCTTAACAGCATAGCCCTACTATCTATAGAACACAAAATATCACACATTTGGATAAATACTATAATATGGCTGATTGTACAAGACTGGTATACTTACACCTGTCACATATCTCATAGTAAGCTAGCATTCCAGGCTGTCGGGTGAGTTCCCCTGGGGCGCCAGGACCTCGTGCCTCAGCCCCTTGGTTGTACGATTGAGGAGACTCCAGGGTGAAACTTTGACCATAGAATGGGATTCCAACCAGCAACTTCTTTCTGGGGGCTCCTTTACTCACCAGATACTCCATAGTGAAATTCTGACAAAGCACCATAGAGAAACATTATCATGCATGAATATATGGTATGTACAAATCAACAAAATATTTACTTTATACCCATTTAAACTCACTTGTTTTGAATAGTAAAGTATGCTTAGTCCTTTCTTTTTTGGATAAATGTTGGCAAATTTGGGATTAGTAAAAGGAGCGATAATACTTTTTGCCACCACCCTTACACCCCTCTGCCAAGAGAGGGGTGTAAGGGTTGTGGCAAAAGATCCAGCAAGTGAGACACCTTGCGTGAGAGCTGTCGGGTGGGGTAGTAAATATTTTTGAATATGCATATAAAGTGAAAAATCAAGGGGACATTAAGACTTTATGAATACAGAACTGCCTAGAAAATATTAACTCACTTTAATATTTACTTAAAACTTTTTACTGATTTAAATTTATAAAATCAATTTTGTCATTTATTACTATTGTTTGGTTGCTTAGTAGGCACATTATTTGAAATACAAATGAGAAAAATCGCTAGCTACACTTCCTGAAAAAGATGAAAACATAAAAACAAGACTTATGGTCTATGTTTTGTATTAACACTTTGCAGTTTTTATTAGCATGCGTTATTAATTATATAAATAATGTATGCTCCCAGTTGATCTTTTTAGATATGCAGCAAACAGTCTGCAACACTCATCAACCTTATACCCCACTTTAAGTAGGGGTCATTCACTTTGGTGGCTACATAGTCTAACGTGCTACTCTCGTGTTAGATTAGACTGCCAAAGACGTGGAGATCGGGGTTCAATCCCGGTTGGGTGCAATGAGAATGATTTTTCCTAAATGGTTTGCCATTCTCCTTCCACGCAAATATGGGTGCACTTCCTCTAAATTAAAAACTTTCTAATCCCTAACACATTTGTGTATTAGTAAATAGGTGTACAGCCCAAACAGGTAGTAAGATGTGGTGAAGTAGGGGACACAGCCTAATTAAGTTTTTCTATAATGTGATAATTTATTATGCTTATTAAAATTTGCAATAAATTTAATGAACAAAAACCAAGAGTTGTTTTAATTCAAACATTAATATGTGTCATTACCACATATTACCATAGTTATATTGAAAATCAAAATAATCAACATGGGGAGTAAGAATGATTGGTAACAAATGCTCTACCCAACCCTTTAAATATTGTTAACCATGTTTACCAACTTACTGTATTAAATTGAGGGAACTGGTCTCCCTGCCTATAATACAGTGGACTAACATGTCCCACTCTTCGTTCCCAGCTACCATGATAGTCGTAAGTCATGACAGAAAGTAGATCTAATTCTCTACCAATATTAGGTAGGTCATAGGCTTCATCTATCACCTCCTTGTAGCCAGATATGGAGGCGGTCAAGAGCAGGGGTGGGTTGTTGCGCTTAAACTCTTTCTTTAACTCCTGAAAAGTAAAGAGCAATATGGTTAGTACACATATATTTCACATATAATAACAGATAAAAACGCTAAAATAGTCATAAAATTATGTATAAGCCCCGAGGAAAATTTAAATTAAAAAAACTACAGTTTGAATTGGGAGGGATAACCATAGTATTTACCTGTGTAATACTGGAGTAAAAATTGTTTTGGTAAAACAACAATAAAAACACAAACATATTTTTAACCATGCACACCGAGGAAATCAGCCAACCACAACGATTCTGTTTTAGTTTCTTGCTATTCATCCTTCTGCAGTATACATTACATAATTTTTGTGTCTGTCAACTCTTCATGGCAGCATGCATTGTCTTCACTTTGTGCCGCTGAAACATTTTGTAATATAAATTGAGTCGTGGATATTAATTTATCTTCTTCAGTTGTTGATGTTTCTTCTTCAACCAATGTTTTACCATTAAATGGTATTAAGGGTTTAAAGCGGCTAGCTTATATAGGGCTTGTTTAACTTAACACTTGTTTAATAGTTTTTCTGGACCTAATTAGGTTTTTGAAACACATCTTGCATCTTTATAGCATTTTTCTTTGCATACAAAATGGTAGCCTTACTCACATAGTACTCCATATCTAGTTTAATTAATGTCTCTCCTTTCTCAAGTCTGTGTAAAATAATACATTTCTGTTTTAGGCTTAATGTGTTATATTTTATTTTGTTTGACAATATTTTATTTACTTATTTATTTAATCTTGTGAAGTTAAGGAGTAACAACTTGTCTTACACTTATATCAATTATAGGCGCCTATGGAGATCTATTGTGTATGAAGTGGGTGTAGCTACTTCCTATACTTGCTTTGTAGATCTCCTGTACACTACATTGGTTGGTAGACAAGCTTGTCTTCCAAACATAGCTTCAAAGGGAGATTTTTAATGGTTTCATGTGCACTTGTATAATATGCCACCATTAAAGGAGGTAACTTTATATCCCAGTCAATTTGATTTTCATTTACCCACTGAGACATTATGTGCAGATACACACAATTAAATGGTTCCACTAAACCAGTTGACATTGGGCGGTAAGTTGTTGTTTGCGTCTTCGCAATCTGTACTATATTGCATAAGTATCTAATTACTGTCCCGTCAAAATTTCTGCCTTGGTCAGTGTGAAGTTCAGTATAGATCCCAAACCTGCTGATGATTTCGTCCACCAAGACTCTTACCGCAGTGAGTGCTGTCTGGTTTGGCAGATCATATGCTTCCGCCCTACAAGAAAAGTAGCCTGATACGACCATAATTACTTTATTTCCCTATTTGGTCCTTGCAAAGGGTCCTAATATATCTATGGCTACCCGTTGCTGTTGTTCAGCAACCCAAACTTCTGTAGTGGTGCCTTAGCTATTGTGTAATATTTCCTAGTCGCACAATCAGGGTATTGCTTAACCCACATTGTGGTGTCTCGATGGAGGTCAGACCAATATAAACGTGAGCAGACTTTTTTATCCATCTTGTGATCTTGTGACTAAGTGTCATCCAGTGGGTGTGTCATGAAAACTTTGTAGAGTTTCTGTTTTAAGCGTTTGTGGGAAATCAGCTTAAGTCTACAAGTATTTCTGGCTTCTTCTAAACCTCAATATACAGAACACCTTGTTTAAGTTTCGTGGTGGTTCTCCTAAGTTCAACGGCATCCTTGTGGGTGGGGGTGTGAAGGAGGGGCGTAGTTGTTAGCCTTTTTCCTGTATAAGAGGACAGCTAGCTGTAACTGACGTAGCTCATCAGGCGACACAGCAGGGTTCCACACTATGGGCGAGGCTCTTGTATTTTGGAAAGAAATGGTGGTTGTGATTTTCTGAGTATCCTCAGAGCATAGTTTGCTGCGGGGTTCTCATGAATGTGAGGGAGCCTGGAACTGTAATCACATTTGAGTTATCATCCACCTGTTTGCATTGGTGACACGGCATTCTTGAAAATCCGTAGGCATTACCTTGTTTCACGATGACATAGTTTAAATGCAATAGGCGCTATAGCTACTGTCCTGCTTGCCCTTTGGTTTCTTTGAAACAGTGGAACCAGACTTATGTCTCATGGTCAGTGTGTACATCAACAGTCTCACTTCCTTAGGGGTCACGAAACTCGGGCATATTGCATCGGCCTGATGTTTGGCGGCTGGGACGCGCTCTGGGCTTACGCATGTTTCATATAAACGACCACTAGACTGTCTTTGCCACCTACCGGTACTGATAGATTTCTAAAAATCCTGTTAAGACACCTCCACCGGGCGGCCCCTGGGCAATGTGACGAACGAGGTCTGGCATAGCTAAGACCCTGACAGGTCATCTGTGTGTGAGGAGGGGGATACTCCCTTCTCGACACACACTAAGGGGTTGGTAGTGCGTAGCTGTTTAGCGGGGATAGCTGGTAAAGACACCTCCTCAAGGTCCCCGCTGGGCAACTCCGGACAGCTAGGTCTTAAAGGCTGGGGCGGCAGCTTGAGGAGGAGGAGGAGAGAGGAAAAAGACCGAAGTATTGGGGAGAAAAGGCATAGACGGCTGTCCGGAGGCTGAGCTCCTGACTTCCTCGGAATTGGGCGATCACAAGGAGGAGCCAACTCCTCCCTCCATCCGGTCCCAGTGGAGGGGGAGTTTCTCCCAAGTAACCCAAGGCAGGTTGGCATAGCAGGGCTGGTACTGGTTTTTGCAGGTATCCAAGTAACCGGAATGGCACTTGGGGACCAAGGTCCATGTCCGGCCAACTGTACCGTTCCTGATGACTATGCAGTGGTTGCACCGCGAAAAGCCACTAAGCTTATGTTTAGTGTAGGTGGAAAGCCTTTTGGTGGGTTTCTTTTGAGACTTAGTTTGGATAGATAGTCTCACTTCCTTCAAGATAGCAATGAAAGACGTGGAGACAATCAACAACGGCTAGTAATCCTTTGCATGTCATACAATACCACCTTTCTGTCTTAGTAAGGGGGTGGCTCCAATGAGAAATGACTTTCTTCTCACCATTTTGAATCTGAATAAGTACTGCTCCTATTCCAACTGTGATTGCATTAACATCCACCATCCATTCACACCTCTGATGGGAAAACCCTGAAATAGGAAGGGTCACTAATCTTATTTTTAGTTCAAGACTGTTTCACACGTTTCATCGAACATGAACAGTAATCCTTTGTGAGTAAGTTGTTGCATTTGTGCAGCAATCATCGTAAAGTTGTGGATGTATCGAAGATTGTTTCCAGTAGTTGGCAGTAAAGAGTTCACTTAATCCACAGTTATAGGAATGGGCCAAGATTCTACCTTATTTATTTTCTCTTCTGATGTAGTGATACCCTACGCTGGTATTCTATGCTCCCGGAAACTAATATGGTCACGCATAATTTGACATTTCTGTGGTTTGATTTTGAAGCCAGTATCACACATTTGTGTAAAAAATTCCATGCAAATATTACACATGTTGTATCTCATTCCAATTCCATATTACAACATCATCTAGTTATGACATGCAGGTTTTCCACTTGATACCTGCTAACACCAAATCTACGAGGAATTGGAAGGTAGCCGGTGCATTACAGAGGCCATAGCTCATTACATTAAATTTGTAGAAATCATCTGCTGTCGCGAATGCTGTTTTGGGACAGTCTTCTAGTGATATCTCGACTTGTATGATAGGTGGCTGCCATGTTAAGCGATGATAACACAGTTGCTCCTGACAAATCTTCGAGTATATCATCTATTTGTGGCAATGGATATGCATCTCTCACAATCAGTTCACTAAGCTTTCTGTAATCACAACAGAAATGCATGATACCATATTTATTTCCTGCGAGGACTAGAGGCGATGCCCATGGAGAGGTATAAGAACTCACCTTACTTGTTTCTCCATGTCACTTATGTCCTTATGAATGTATTCCTGGTGTTTATATGCGACGCGCATGTTTATTTACTGGTCTGAGCCCACCCGTATCAATTAGAGGGTATGTGAGGCTTGTACGACTACACTCAAGAGTAATCCTGTGCCATAATATCCTAAAACTCATTTAAGAGGGCTATAAAATATATAACCTAATAAACCGGTGTAAGTAAAGTTAATTTTAAGGAAATACAGCTTTAATTGTTAGAGAAAGGCTAAAAACTCCATTAAAGAAATACATATTTATTAATATACTACGTCCTAATAATATTAGGCATATCATTGTAATGACCTTGATTTGACACCTAAAAATATTTGAAAGCATTGACAATAGTCTCCTCTTAATTTTATATATTAAACATATTTTGCTTTAATTTGAATTTTATTCTATTATGTCATGCATAAAGTACATCTTATTCTAAATTATTCATTTATAACAGTCGCCAGACTCTAGCTAAGAAGGTACTAGTTTTTTTTATTAGTTAACACCCTGAAGTTAGAAGGCATCAGCCCTTGTAACTAACTTCAATGTGTTTGATGCAGTCGGGCAATAGTTGACATGTAGGAGTGTTTTAAAAGGCAGCTTCTGGTTCCAGAACCTCATAGAGATTTGTTCTTAAATGTTCTATTGGACTAGGTAGCCGGGAGTTTGTATACGCTCTGGTACTCTGATACAAGTCTTGGGCCTGATAAAACGTGTTTTGAGATGTGCAAGTATTAAGTGCGTAACACATTCACAAAGGAACATGAAGGATATATATAATTCAAATGGGTGTAGTTGTGTTAAGTAATATATTTTCAGAAAAGTGCGGTATTTAGCAAAGTAATCATGATCATTCCTATAAGCACGTGGCAAGTCTAAAATTATTGAATAAATCACTAATAAACCTATGTCTGACAATAATCATTAATCATATAAATTCCAAACTCAACCTCAAGTATAATAATGATAAAAATGGGAAAGACACGCTGCAAACAACTCTGCCATGAGTACCACTAATCACGAGACATAACATTCGGTCTCCAATACAAAGTGCTAGGATACAAGACGTAACCTATGTCACCACAATGCGAGGCTAGTATTTATAGTATAAGATAATGTGAACCAAGTGGGGCCAGAGTCGGACTATTTCATATGGCTACCACATTTGGCAAGAAACGTAATCTAGCATCATGTCAAAAGCTTCAATATTATGTAAAATAAAATCTTGCATTATATCTTATATTTTATAGAAATTAAAGCTATAAAGTGACATGAACATACCTCAACTGTTCAAAACAGCCCCCCGCAGTTAACATGAACTGTTGTGTTGTTTTCAAGAGTTACTTGCCTGCACTAGCTTAGTGAAGTTGGGCTTATCACTGCTAGGCCCCTTTCCACAGTTGCTCTGCCAACATTTGGGGTAGGTCCAATCCAATTGAAGCCCCCGGAAGTTGTGTCGCCGCAGATAGGCCACAACACTGGTCACAAACTTACGCCTGGCTGATCCATTACTAACCAGTCGGCTGTACTTGTCCCCAGAAGAGTCTGTCCAACCACCAAGAGCAAGGAGAACATTCACTGCACCTGCCCCTGGGCGACCTGTGCCGGTGATACGCTGGTAGAAGTCTGAAAACCAGAAATAACACACTTTTTAATATGTGAATTTTCACACATTTTATAAATTTTTAAAATTGTCTTCTCCCTCCCAAGGAAGATGCTATGTAACATCAAAATATTCCAGTGTTTGGAAATTTGTGATTTTTTTTTCCACTTTTATTGGTATTTTATTTTATGCATTCCCTCCATATGTATTTAAGGACATATTAACGCTCGCTGAAGATTATTAACTTATTTTATTCATATTATTGTAAATTTATTTAAGTCATTGATATCTTTAAAAAACTTGTCAAATTCAAAAGTGATTAATTTGTTGTTTGAATTTAATAATGTTGATTCTTTTTTCTAGTTTCTGCCTTGCTTCTATTTATTTTTTTTAAAATATTATACCGTATTAAGCTTAATTTTATAAGTTATTAGGGTCTATTTTAGATGAAATAATTTACTGTTCACTTACTGTTATCAATGTCTGCCCAGGGGTCAAATGGTTTGATGACCAGATCATTAGGGTCCAAGCTGGCGTAAGCATACACAATGTGTGTGCAAAGCCTGGGATCCAAGTGTTCTGGAACAAACTTCCCCTCTCCCTTGCGATACCAGGCCCAGTTGGTGAAATAACACATGACCTTGTAGTCTTCCTCTGAAACAATGGGACATGTGGAGGCTGCTCGGCGTAGGGTCAACCGCCTCAAACAAATTATATAACATGGGAGACCTTGGATTCCCTTCTCAGATTTGTTTGAGGATTATTGTCTCGTAGTTAGAATATACATTTCAACTAGGTTAATTAATTGCTTATAAATAATTGTGAGATAGTAGGTTCTTGTCATTTATACCTGATTTACCAGCATTAACATAATATTAACTATTAATGATAACAATACATATTTACACACACAAGACTCAATATGTTTGAGGCACACAAGATGAACCCACAAAATAACCATTTGCAGGTCAAAATACACATAAAATCAAGTCAATATTTGTCATCTCACACAGTAATGTAACTAACTAGAGAAGGTAAGGAAAATAATCCACAGCATTATTGACAAACCACATAGGTATAGAAACAGAAATACTGACTAGTTTGTTTAAATTCTTAGTCAAGTGTAGTAAATAAATTAATAAAGATAAATTGGAACATGTGACACTCTCAAAAACCTCAGTATTCAAAACATCATTGCTTTTACAAATCCACTAAAAGTGTGTTCAACAACTTTGCTGCAAGTATACTCACCATATTTGTTGTGAACCTGTTCACCAGCTTTATGTAGGCTATGTTGAAGAAGCATTCAGAAACATTTTATTTAAGCATTTTTTAAAACGATAAAGCAAGTGTGTTCAACAACAATGTTTCAAGTTTGTTTGAATACTACTGTTGGGACATCTTTATCTTATAAAATGTAGGCTTTTTAAAAGAGCAAACCACATGGAGTACATCAGTTATGGACAAAAAAAGAAGTGTGATGTTGACTGTCATGCCTCTATAAAGAATGAAGAGGTCTAAATTGTTTTATATTAGACTTAATACAAACTAAGTGTTTTTATTCAAGTAAGGAATATCTTACCTCCTATAAACTCATCTTCATAATACTGTCTGGTCTTGATCTGTGTGGCACAGCGCGGAGAGGTGCCATAATGGCACAGTCCTGTAGATGGATTGAACGACTGTCCCAAGGAACATGTGTATCGCTGAGGTTGTCCATCCTGACACACATAGTATCCTCGACAGTCGTGGGAATCTTCAAACATCCCGTTTGACTGACATATGACAGCCACTGAGCCAGCCGTGCTCACCATCACTGGAGGGACTGAGAAACACACACACACAAAAAGTCAGAAATTATGATTAACGGAGCTCTATTTAATTACTTGATTAATCTAATTTGACAACCACTATTCAATGAATCATCATTTGTACTATATTTGTGATGGTTAGGGGTTGCTTTTAATCGTTAAAGCTGCAATTGTATATAAATTATTGAGTATTTATGAAAATAATATTAAGTATCAAGTTCCACCATATTATACAATCTAAAACATAACAAAACATATTATTGGTGCTATATTAAATTAATTTTCAAAATTTAGGGATTTGAATGCAACTATAGCTTGGCCAAACAACAAATTTGTCAATCGACTCAGGGTCAATTATGTGTTGTTGGTTATCCTAATAACTGATGTTAATCATGTAGGTAACATACAATTAATATGTATTCAGTGGAGGTTGGTGAGCTCGGGAACTGGGCAAGCCAACTTGAAAATGATTTGTTTGTGGGGTTTTTTTTGCATTGAATTCTTGGGAGCATAATTTAAGTCAAATTAAACTATAAATCATGAATTAATTTTAAGATGAGTATATGACCATTTTTGGAGTAGAATAAAAAAAAAATCATAATTTCATAAAAATAAATTAACTTAAATCGATGGACTAAGATTTACTTTAAAATGACTGAAAGTAAGTTTCGGAAGATCAGGTGTTGGTGTACAAGTTTTAACACTCTCACTTTTAAAAGCGAAGTTTTGTAAACTTAAAATATTTCACTAATAATTTACTAATTACACATTTCTCATTACCCACACACACACACACATCAAAAATATAAATTTATATATATGACACGTACGAGACACGCCAGTAAACACAACTAACTTATAACTGACACTGTGCATGCTCCAACATTGACATTGGGCACTAGGTGGATATGGACAGTTATTCTTTCATTCCACGATAGCAAAAGGCAGTTTAAAATTTACTTTTATTCTACCTCTACTGATCGTATAAGGCACCTATAAGACGTGCATGCACCCTAGCATCTTTCCCTTCCTTTAAGCCCTCATGCCATTTGACGGCCATAGAGGCACGGTTGAGATTGCATTTAGTAAGCTATCCCGTTACCAGGGGCTTTGTGAAGATGAAAACCCCACAGACACACTTGAAAAATAAAAGAGCTTAAATAAAAAGACTGCTAAAAAATATTATATTTGGGATTTAAAAAAAATATTAACGTTACTTTAATATATTTAATATAATAAGAATTATTTTGTTGAAAGTAGGCAAGCAGTGCTTTCTATGCTTACAAGAACCGAGCACCACTGCATGTTTTAATAGTGTTTTAGTAAGGGGAAGGAGAGTTTCAAATTACAAACTGTTCTACACCTCTAAAGTATTACTAATAATGCACTTTTATATCTTTCCTCGATAACTTGGCAAATTGCCTATTTTAGTCATATAAAATCCATAGCAACAAAAACCCCAAAAAGGATTAGAAACACATTGCATTTCTTGAAGAAGGTATCTCACCCAGTGTGGTTTGCTCCATGATGGCGGCTGAGAAAGGACAGTCTGTGAGCTCGGGCCAGTTGCACAGTGTGAGCTGTGAGTCATAGAAGAGCCCTTCTGGACATATGTAGGTATGTTTCATGGCCCACTCACACCTGTAGTAGACAGCACAGTCATTGGAATCACGCACAAACCCTTGTCCGGTGCAGTTCATCACACCTTTCTCCACAGATACTGGAGAGCCTGCCACTGGTGGAATCACCACTGGTACTGGCGGACTTAATATCGGCCCAGGTAGTTTCTCTGGCTTGGTCTCCACTGCAACAAACACGTCGATGTTCTAATAATTATATGAAAGCTCCCCAAAGGTTATATGAAAACATCAGTGAAACATTGTAAAGTACAAAAACACTGGCAAGAATAACACATTAAATGATTTGTAGATATAAAATATTGAGTCCTGGTATTCTTTTTTCTTGAAAAAGTTCTCCAACCTTTTACTAATCTTTAAGGCATAATGTTTTAGTAAAAATTGGCCCACAAATTTAATTATATGTTGAACTTATAAATCTCAGGGTTGTAGTATTGACACGCTAAGCCAAATGTCACACAATTCACTTGTATTGAATACTATTGTATGTATATTTAAACTAATATGTGTGGATGGCAATCGCTCATAACAAAAATGATAGTTTCAATTTATTGTGTATCAATACAACCTTATTTAATTAAAATTTGTGCACTTTGAAGCAGACGACAAGTCACTGTGGCTGTGTTTCTGATCGTTTCTTAAACCTTTCATCCGTCACATATTCTGTTTTAAATTACAAATAATCTGTGACCTTGGGCACAAGGCACATGTGTACCAAATGTTAATTTCATTATAATGTGTGTTTTTAAATATCTTATTAAATTAAAGAAATGTCAGTGCCTTGTAACCTTTAGGCCATATTAATGTTACCTAGAGTCTGTTCAACGTAGGAATTGTTCTCTGAAAGGCCTTTTTCCCTACCAGAAATCTATTATATAGTAGGATATTGGTAGGAAAAAAGACCTTTCAGAGAGTAATTCCTACCGTGAATGTAGTATAAGAGATATGTGCTCCCTCTTTGTTTTGAAAGCCTGAGTCAGCCAGTCAAACACAAACTGTCCACAATAATATAATACATGTATTGTTATAATCATCTTCACTTGTGTATGGTTATACGGCAGTGTTATTGAACTATCAAAAACATTGATAGGGAGAGACACTTTTAAACTATAAGAAGGGATGAAACTAGAGCAGTGAGAACTCGGTGGTGGGGTGGGGGGAAGCAGGACTGGAGTACAATCTTGGCGCTAGTTCAGGGTAGAGCTAGATCCCCTGTGTAAACAAGTAAGAGGGACTATTTGCTAGAAATTACTGACTTGGATTAATGACTCAGTTAAAACTTATACAATTACCACTAACAACATCACACCATGTGCTAGAGTTTATAATAAAATTCTCAAAACTCCAGGTCTAACTATTTTCAATGTTATTATCTGACATTCCCTCCCTCCAAATAGGCCATCCTGACAAAATTCCCAAAGGGTGGGGAGCGGGTAGCAACATAAATATAACCAGTGGAGAGTGATCTAAAGGAATGCAGAATAAAAACACTCTAAAATGTACAGTATAGGGAAGAGAGCTATCCTAAAAAGATATATGAGCTAGGCGTCTATAAAAACACATATACTTTTTCTTGATATTTTAAACTTCTCTTCACTTTTCTTGTTCATACAATTACACAAGATACACAATTTAAATTTTCAGACACATTAGAAAAAAACCTAATCTACTAAAATGATAGAACCCCAAAAGGTTAAACAAAAATGTCACTCTTTATGGAACATTTTAATCAGTGACAAAATGATGGGAGTATAAAATGTTGCCGTTTCAAGTGGGGTGGTACTGCCTACTTGACCCCCAGTGTTTAATGAGACTTTATTACATAATAATTGTATTTGACATTCATGGTGGACTTTTAAAACATTCATATTGATTAACTAATATCTTTTCTTGAAGCATTTTGGATTATTTGGATGATGTATTAACTAAACTTAGTTTATTTTCCCACTAAGTCATACCAAACCTTGCTTTTATTCAACTAAAACAATACGACCAAAATTGACTAAAGAGAGACAAAGCTTGAGATAAACAATATGACTGTAAGAGTGATATAACAAATATATAATGGATTATTGAAAGTTATATTGCCATCTAGTGGTTAAAAACAACAGCTTAGCTCGCCAGCTTGTTGTAGGCCTATAACCGTAATGTTCTTGCATACAAACAAACACATGCTCTTACAACATACTGGTAATATTTTACAACTCCTTCCATTAAAATAATATAATCACTCACCTAACAAAGCATTCTTGACTACAGACAGCAATGGCCATTTTTCTCCATAGAGGCCGTGGAAATCATCCAAATCTATAGCCCAAACCATCGCTCCACCAAGCATGTTCTTCCTTATGTAAGACATCTGTAATATACAATTTTCAATAATACAAAATACAATTTCAGATAAGATTAGTAATAAGCAGAGATTAGATTTTGATGACATGTCATATTTTTTTGGCACATCACAATGCTCATATGCACATAATTTCTTTTAATGATCCCCTGGTTGTGGAAATATTTTTAATAATCAATTTTTCGTCATTTTGGATTTTTAAGTCATAGACCAAGAAAGATATGGGAAGAGCAGATAACAGAAAGTGTGCAAGTGAAAGGAGAAGAAGAATCGAAGCAATTAAAGGAGGAAGCACGATGGAAGGTTAGAGGAATATAGAGGCATTTTATATTAAACTGATATGACCACAGGTTGGAAACAGTTGTTGATGATGATGATGATGAGGAGGAGGATGTCATAAGAGTGCAGGAACTGAAGATGGTGAATAAAGAGGAGTGTAGAAATGGTGTAGAAGTTGTAGTGAGGATAGGATAAAGAATGTACAGACCTTCATTGTAATTTGGGGTAGTTCTTACACCTGTCTGACAAATTTCAATCTTCTACCACAGTGATAGGTAGCTTTTTCTTTTAGTTTTACACCCCTCCAGACCCCCACCCTCCCTTATTTCACTAGCCCCTACTTTCAAAGAGAAAATATTTAACACTCATTTTGTAATTTGGAGTGTTCTTTCTAAATTCCTGGCAAATTAATTTATTTACCTCCACTTAAGGGTTTTCCTACTTATATGCCTCCCCTTCAATCTCCCCCTACCCCCTTTTCCTATCTTCCAAAGTTCTATTTTAAAATTTAAAATGTTCAGACTTTTACAAACTGTGTCTGTGGTCTAGTGGTCATAGTTCCTGGTTACAGATGCAGATCAGTGGCGGCTCATCGTATAGGGCTGTAGCCCTCTCTGAATTATCTGAACTATTGGTGAATAATATTATAATCATCGTCATCATGGTATTAGTTGTTAGCTGCTTAAACATTAAAATAAACGTCCCTCTTAATCACTTATGATTGCTACACACTACAGCCTAATTCTGTGCGCAATGGGGTGGAAAGTAGAAACACAATAATATTTCTCCGTGCTGGGCTGTGGCCTCAAGCAGTCCATCTGGATATCTGGTGCATGCACTCGCGGTGGTCATTGGGAGAAGAGCGCTAGGGTGGGATAAGGAAAGGGTCGCGCGATTTGGCGCTTGTACGGGTTGTCGTGCAATGCAGCCCAGACAGCCAGTTTCTGTATCTATCTGAGTGTTACGTGGCGCGCATTTTTTGTCGGGCTATAATAATTATGTTCAAAAATCTAAATTATTATATCAGTGTAGTAGTAGTGATCTTTACAGTTTCAAGTTAAGAATATGTATAATTTTATGAGTGGTGGAGGAGGAAGATTTCTTACTTTATATCTTATTTTCAGAAGCTCAGGATGACCTTAAAGCAACACTTTTAGAGCTTAAATTTTAAAAATTCCATACCCCCATACCCTCTACCCCTAGTCCCCCCACCCCCTACCCACCAATGTTGAAATTTACGAGCCACGGCTGATCCAGAGGTATCGGGTTCAATCCTTGGCACTTCTATAAATATATATATGATGAGATTATGATACAATAGCATACAATATTTGTCTCATTGAAAGAATAAAACATATGGCACTTATTTAGGAAACAGCTCAAATAATATAAAAGATTTAAAAATTAAATGCTTGAAAACCCTTCTATAACTTAACAAACTTAACACATGTCATAAAATGAAAACTACACAATAAAAAACAGAAACAAAATAATTTGATTTCATTTAACGTTAAAGGAGGACTACAAGACAAGTTTTGCACATTCACTAAAAATATTGAAGATCCACAGAATAGCATAAACATACATGAACAAACTCACCACAGAACATACATCCTCAGCACACAAAAATTGAAGACTTATAGTTGTGGTTTTGTCACTATAGCTTGGAACCTACAGTTGTCTGTTCAAAGGGGAGGGCAGGAGAATTCAGAATCTTAATGTAATATTTTACAAACTGTCTACATAAACAAGTAGGCTATCATGTATTCATGGCTGGAGTGTATCAGGTCTGCCAGGGAAGTAGAAATAGGAAGGAGCAGAGTTTCTGCAAGTTAACTCACATATTGCTGTGAAAACTCTAAATAATGTATTAGAGATGTTATTACCATCACACCCTCTAGTCTCTGTATCATAGAATATGTTGACTTCAGGAACACTCAAAAAACAGATAAGTGATTACTGCTTTAGCACTAAGCACAACAACACTGTTAAACTAGATACATATCGTCTTAAAGAAAAGATTTTGGCTTATGCTATTCAAATGGACTGCATTTTCTCATGTAAATGTGCTAGCACCCTATCTATTCTCGTGTGCTTTTTCATTTATTATTATAATTAATGGAAAATTAAAAAACTATCTAGGCTGCAATGGTGACCTGGTGGTGGGGATAAGCAATGTTGAGCAAAAAAGTATGTATCAAAATTGGATAAAGTTTATTTTTACTCTGTATGCTCACCATACTTTTTTCAGTGATTTAATAATAACTAAATTAGTAGGGGTTACTATAGTGATAAAGTGGATTTACCCTTAGTTATTTCCTGTGCAAAAGGGAAGAGAAGCTACAGATCATATGAACAGAAAGCATCCCTTCTTCTCCACTCCATACTACACTACTGACTCTTCAAAACTTTCACAGCCGGAGGACACCCTAAACACATAGTCAACAGTCAAATAAACATACACCTATCCAATCAAGAGCCTATCAATAAGTAACCTTCCAATAGCATATCGATCACCATCCAGTATTTTGAAGGACTAGACAAACTCAGATTTATCCCGAACATAGGCTACAATATCCTAACCTAATCATATCTCACACAAAATCTTCTCAACAGTGCTCCAACAATCACATTCAAACACCCCCGTAATTGCTGCAACATTCTGGTTCACCCTAAATTGCCCGACCCAGCCACAAATTACGACAAACAACATCAGGCCAAAAGATACAGTACCTGCAACATTCAAAAACCTTCCACCTCATTCAACAGCAGACTCACACAAATTAATACCCTATGAAAGGCCACGAAGAATGCTCCACAGAGAATCTTAATACCAGCTACAATGCAACTACAGCATTGGTGAATACATTGGCCCCACCACAGGGACACTCAGACCACGAATGAACGGCCTGGGTTTTTTTTTACACCAACCACAACGATCCTGACACACCAGTAGCACTTCATACCCAAACACATAATTCAGATTTTTACCAATGATATAAAACTAAAGTAATATGAGCCCTCCCCAATAGTTGCAATGCTTCCCAACTTCGGTGGTGGCAGCTTGCTCACCAATATATAACCAAATACAGGCACCCACCAGGTCTCAAACATAGATTACCTTCTGAGCTGGCCTACTCACACCTGTCAGTAATTTCTGTATACATATTGAAACAATAATAACATATAAAATAATATAAATTGAATAATTAAATATAATATAAATACATTTTATCCATCTACCAAGAATTAAGACAAAAGTTTGAATAGGCAACTGCAGAATACAAGCCTAAACCTTTTTTTTTAAATAAAAAAAAACAGGCAACTAAAGAATCTAAGTGACCATAATAAATCTATAGCCATGCTACCATAGTCTAGTTTGTGTTTTACTCTCTTCTGCTGAAGAAGGGGACTGATATACCCCAAAAATTACATAATTATGTGTTTTGTTGTGTTTAATTGTTAACTTTGAGGCCTACAGTTTTCTGGTACATGTGTAGGTCTTGCTCTTCTATCCTCCTTTAAATGTTTCATTTTACACTACTGACTTGCTAGCTTGAATGAAAAAATGTCCAAACATACCTATCTAAGTTAGTAAAATTGTGTGGATTTTTTTTAGAAATCATTTGAGTACATTGTATCTGACATCTTATCTTGTTCGATAACATATCTGCCTACTGATCTAAGGATCCCGGGTTCGATTCTTGGCATGACCGAAACAATTTATCAGGGCTGAAATGTGGGTTAACCCTATCACAGTGAGGAATTAACGGCCAGGGACTGGATGTTGTGCCTGTCCTAGTCTTAAGTTAGATTATAAGACGTATGAAGCTACAACAAGCCTGCCAGCCAGTAGTGGAAAATAATCAAATATATGGCTTGAATAAAAAACTGACCCAGACCACATGCTGGAAACAATAATGGATGTAAATTAAAATTTGAATACATTGTATTTTATTGGTAAGGTACATCTCTTTCTCATAATTATTAATTCTGACGTTTCACCAAAGATGAATGATACATTTTCAAGTCAGAATAATAATGTATCAATTTTGCTTATTTATGTTTGTTTTTCACTTATTTTTATTTGCAAATCTCTAATGTACCTCTTGTGAAATGGCATTGCTGTGAGAGAGATTCAACCTAAAAGTGCATATATTTGACAAAATAAAATAAAGAAATCTAACCTTGGTAGCAATACTGTCAGGGTTATCATAGCCAATCCACTGATCTCCTTTCACGATGTAAGGGCTGCCAACATCATCAGTCTCTTTCCTCCAATGGTTATCCTCCAACAGTTCTAGCACCTCAAAGTAAGCCAAGAAGCCTTGCTCCTGCGTATACTTGCCTTCCAAACCAAACCCCTAAAATACACATTCAATACAATTAAATGTCAATAAACACTTCATTTAAATGTTTAATGAATAATAACCTCTTAATCAATCCAAGACAGTTATAATAAGCATGGCAAGGATTTAAACATGAATAGAGTTCACTGGGAATAGGTGAGCATCCAGGTATCCCACTTACCCATCCTTATGAAAATAAACCACAGAAAATAAATACTATTGAATTTTAATATCATTTTAAAGTTATTACTGTTAAATTGTCAATATGACCCACCTCGGTGGCGTAGTTAGCTAACACGTCAGTTTCGTGTTGAGCTAGACTTTAGAGGACGGGAATCGAGGTTTGGATCTCGCTCAGGTGAACTGGGGATGGTTTTTCCTAAATGGTTTTCAATTCTCCCTCCACACAAATGTAGGTTCACTTCCTCTAAATTCGACCTTTCCAATTCCTAACACATTAGCGTAATTACTACTTAAGCGTATAACCTGAATGGGTAGTAAGACGCGGTGCTAAGTACAAACTGTTAATAATAAAATACAAAAAATTGGTGTGTGTACTTATGTACGCGCGTGAGAAGTTATACTTCTTTGGCATCATTAAACGAGCGTACCAACATGCGCGACATAATTTATTAGCACATATATAATTCACACTTGTATGAAACTAAAACACGTGTTGTGAATGTAGAAACTAGAAACATGTGGATAAATATTATATATATGAAAACAGTGATCAGAGGCGACGAGCGTACCAACATGCGCGACTAACAGAGGTTCTATTTCTATTTTGTTGGTAGCTTTTTTTTTTCGAGACTTAATGAGCGGTTTAGCTTCAACCTGTTACTTTTGTGTTACAGTGATGCGCGCGCATCTTAAAATTTCACTCTCATCATTTTTTCATAACGCACCTAAAGAAGTATAACTTCAAAAATTAGTAACATGTTCAACAGTAAATAAATAATTTTTATTTTTTACAGCTGACATGAATAGTATTCTAGGTTCCTACTGAGGTTCCAATGATTAAATAAAAATTAATGTGAATTATCAATGGTAGATTAAGATTTTAATTATCTTTTATTAAAATGAATACCTAATATTTCAGGAACACTATTGAAGTACTGTACCCCTTGTCTTAAGGTCATTCATTGCCCTATCAAAATTTTACTGTACAATTTTAACAAGTGTAGAATTATAGGCAATAAATAGATATTAATTCATTACAGTTCACAAATGATAAGGGATTAAACTTGCTATTTTATGGTTTTTGTGTACCATTGTTAAGATAGAGAAGTTAATTTATGGGACTGAAATTGATTATAAATAGAGACATTTATTTGAGGTTTGCACAATTAAATATTTATGATATTATTAATATTAATATAATTGAATGATATTAATGTGTAAGTAGTACATATTTATTAGTTTTCCAAAAAGTGCATCTCTATGTCAGATAGATAGAAGCACCAAGTATGTCCAGCAAATGTTTAGTTCAGAATTGACATATCAACAAGAGAAAGTGCAACAACAATTTAAAATGTTAAAAGTGACAAGAAATATCAGTTTTGAGAGTGTTTCTGTCAAGTGAAGTGTAAAACTAATACTTAATGCATTGTTACATTTTGTAGCTAAACTTGAACAAAATAAATGTTGCAACAATTCAGGTCAGTTCTGCTCAAGTATCTTCACTCTTTATATTATTTTATAAACATTTATTCATTTTAAATTTTTAATTCTGATAAGTTTTTTCCAATACTTTTCATCTGGAAATTGTTTTGTGTGTTAAAAGCACTTGAAATCTTATTATAGTGAACTACAGACAACTTGTATTCAGAGGAATAAATTCCCTAGCCTGGATTCAAAGACAAACAAACCCCTGTGGATCCTTGCTCAGCCATTAAAATCAGGTTATATCAGGATCAGGAGAGCAAGGAATAAGATATTACCTTGACAGGAGCAGAGGGCCAGGACATAGAAGCGTTCACTAGGCTGAAGGACCGACCATAGAACGGGATCCCCACTATGATCTTCTCTCTTGATGCTCCCTTCTTCATCCAATACCGCACAGCATAATCCTTTACACAGACAATAAGTTGAGCATGAATGGAAGGAAGGGTAACCTTGACTAAATTGCTATATAAATGATTACACTTTTACTATATATATGTGTGTGTGTGTTACAGGTAGTTTGCAAGATCTGTATATTGAGATTAGCCAGGAGAGGTCCACATTATCAGAGTGCAGTGGATAAAGTCAGAAATAGAGTGTAATTTATCTCAATTTTGACCATATACAGATAATTTTGACATTGGTCATCAATACTTGGATAATGTTTGATACTATTTGTAAAATTTAACTACGTTTCAATAAAGATTATATTTTAGAATGTTATTTCGATCTGGTGCTGAAAATTGGATTTTGGCAATGCAATATCATTCAAAATGCCTCATTTTGATGCTTTCTTTTCCCCTAACCTGACATAACTTAGCTTAACCTAACCAAACCTAGCTTACACTAACCTAAGCTAACCTAGGCTACATTAACCTAACCTAATTAAACTAATCTCAACCTTAAAATTTGACACTATCCAAGTGCGGGTGGATAATCTCAATATTATACAAATAAACTTCAAAACACATTAATAAATTACCTTAGCTTAACATTTTCCATGTATTTTGTATAATGTTGACATTATCCAAGTTCAAACTTTATCCGTAACATATAATAAATGCCCCTTAATTAGCAATTATAATGAATCCGTCGATTAAGCTATATTTTCTATTAGAATTCTTCAAAAGAAAGAGTGGAACCTGCAATACCACGTTTTCATTAGGAAATAAAAACATATACATCGGGTGTATAGGGAAATGGAAGAAAACAAGAGGATTTTTAAAATTAATATAAATAAAATATATAAAATTGGAATATGCTTTGATTTCAAATACATGGTAATCTTAGATGTTTATTCAATAGTTTTTAAAATTCCAATTCATAAAAATGTGTAGTAAGCTACTGTTAATTATAGCTAGTTCTCACGCTATATTTTTCAGGCTTTTTTTAGATTACATGCTTAAGTTTTCTTTATATAGTGTGTATGTGCGCATATTGAAATGCTACCGGTCGGCGATGGGCGCTGATTATGGTGATACTGTTTAATTAGCTGATAATTTCCCCATAATCGAGCACTATTTAAAGCGGTACGGTATTAGTATGCCGCGCATTTGGGCACCAATTGAAGTGTTACTGAAATATTAATTGATATTTGACACGCGATTGGGAGCCAATTATTGAGATACGGATGTTATTGTGAGATAATTAGTATTTATAGCCCTGTGATTGAGCGCCAATTATTTTGATACAGTTTTTCAATCTGATATTTTAATTAAATAAATAAGACCTTTGAATGTTGAACATAATTTATTAAAGTGATTTTATCTTCGACACTGAAGATATAATTTTATTTATATTTTATTTTTTTATTTATTTTATTTTTTAGTTGAACTACAGATGATTTTTCCGTTATATTATAAGTTTATAACTATATATTTTACCGGTATTGAATATTACTGTCTTTGATTACTTAGTTCTTGTTTGATGGTGTTCATTGTACCATGTAGATTTATGTGACTACTCTCTATTACCGGTACTGTTAATAAATGGTTTTGTTAGACATATATTCATACGCACAAGCAGATTATATGACCTACCCCTTGTTTCTTGGACCCTCTTGTCACCAGTGTCCAAACCAACTAATCAAAAGAATCCTGGCAACAGGTGTCGTAAAGGTTAGCTTCTTATTGGATAGAGGGAGCTCTAGAGTTACTTGCTTCTTTTGGTAAATACTTCGAAGTTGATTTTTGAAAGAAAAAAATAAGTTTTAGTGTTGCAATCCTTTGACATCATTTCTGAAAAGCGCGTGATTCTCCCTGGATTAAGTATTAAAAGGATATCTTACTTACAATACTTTAAAGAAAAATGCACTTCATCCATGACTTTTTTAATACATGAGAGGGGTCCAAATCAATATCATTACTATATATACACTTGTTCTATGGCACTAGGAAATGAAAAGATCATTGTCTCACTTTAAAAAAAATTCCACCTACCCTTATCTTGAGCTAGTTCTACCCAGTCCACTTCATTACACCCTATCTCTTTCAGGTCTAGTCTAATGCTCTCCTCCCCTCAACATCTAGGTCTTAACAATGGTCTCTTCCCATTACGTTTACCAGTCAACACTCTGAACAAGGTTTTAGATTATGTCATTTGCATTGCATGTCCTGCCCAGTGTAACTGGATAAATCTGATTAACGTAATAATGTCTTGTGATGAGTACAGGTTATGTAACTTATCATTATGTAAAATCCTCAACTCCCCAGTAGCCCCATCCCTTTTTGGACTAAATATCTTCCTAAGTACCTTGTTTTAGGCCACCCAAAATTTATTTTCATCGTGTAAGGTAAGAGACCATGTTTCACAACCACAGAGAACAACTACAATTACATTCCTTGACAGCAGACAAGAGGCTACGTAATGACCGAATAGTAGCATGCATTTCCTGACTGTTTCCTTAATTTCCACTCCAGCATCGTTATTGCTATTTAAAATTGTTCCTTAATGTTTAAACTCATTAACTATGTCAAAGGATATGGTGCTCAGCGTAGTCTATAAATTATTGTTTCCAATATGTGCTCCTTGTGGGATCATATAATTAATCTTTTTAGCGTTCACTCCTAAACCTATTTCCTTACTAAATTCAAATAAAATTTCTTCATTTCTTAAAACATCTTTCTTACTAGGCCTACTACCCGACAAAGCTAAATCATCTACATATCCTAGGAGCTGCATTGTAGCATTTAATGTATAGTCTTCCCTACTCTCTTGCATTACCCTAATAGCATACTCCAAGGCTATAATAAAAAGTAATAGGGAGAATAAATCTCCTTGTTTCAATCCATTAAGAATTTCTAAAGTATCTAATAAGTGACATCCAACTTGTACTCTGCCACGTGTATCAGTCAAACATACCTCTAATAGTTTGACAAGTTGTTTTGGATATCACCAACTAAACTAAAATTTAATATAATTTGTTTCTTTTAACTGAATCATAGCTTTTTTTGAAAATCCATTATTAATTGATGTACTGTCCTGAATTCACACTTTTTTCTTAATATCATCAGTGGCATGTCGTAAGTGTTGCGAGGGCAAGCAGCATTAGTTTGAACTGTACCTGTGAGTTGTTCACTCCCCTCAGTAGAACACTTATTGGTCAAGTATGGAGGGGAATACACACAGAGCAGAGCATTTGTATGATTGATCAAATAGGACCCAAGTAGGCATGAACATATCAAAGGTAAAGTTTTAACAAGGTTAGCTTCCCTTGCAACACTTCATGACATGCCACTGAATATTATATATATAATATTAGATACATATAATATAACAGTCTTGTTGGCTGTTTGAAACCACTATATACAAGTGATCCCAAGGGAACAGCCATCAAGACATGGACACAGTTGTGAAGCTTAGTTCATGTGATCCTGAAGGAACGTCGCTATAAACTGTCAACCAGGAATCTAAGAGAGGTACTGACCACATTGTAGAAGACATTTAGTCCTACGTCATGTTTCCTCTGCACCAGAGGTGAATGGTGGTCAGCAGCGCTGTCTCTCTCTGCATGCAGGTCAAAGGTCATGATGTTGATGAAGTCAAGATGTTTGTTAAGGCGAGGGACGTCATAGCCATCCTCCAATCTAAATCTAGAGGGTGAGACGGAGGCTGACAGAAGCCACCCTCGAGGTGCAAACACTTCTGACAGCTCCTCTACTAGCAGACTGAAGTGCTCTTTGTCTGTCCTGCGTCCTCCAAGATCCTCTGCACCTGTATATCCAGCGAAATGGCAGAGATGCAATATTGACATGGAGGTGTAATAACACTGATAAATTGTGGGCTGTATTTTTTTTATTTTTTATTATTACATATATCTTAAGGGGGCACCCTACTAAAGCACTGAGATGCAATGCAAATGTCTAAAAATCTTGCATCACTTACAATTTGCTATTCCAATACATGGTTGCATAAATGGAGGTAAAAGGTATTAATAGTTTCCTATCACATAAAAAGCCTTATACTTTAAATGTTATAGCCAAACAAATTAATAAACAGGTGAAATTAGCTCAATTTAATATAATGTTGCATCTTAAGTATCACAATTATGATTTTAGAGTAAATGGCTACAAAGATAGATCTAGCAATCTTCAAACCATTCGTTGTTTTTATTGGAGTCAAAACAGTATGTTTTTAAGATTAATGTGTTAGGCGTTTTTAAGCTTCAAAATTGCCATTTCTACTTAAAATACTGCAGTGTAGGGAAATTTCCCTCCAAGTAGGCGGTGCTCTTAAATTAGAACAGTACCACCTAGGATTGCACTCAGTGATAAATAAGCAGTCACTTTCAGGAATTGAGCCGTGGTCTCTCTGAGTAAACAACTCAAGCTCAGTGAAATGTACCTGGATATTCCCAGTCAAGATCCAGACCATCAAAGTCATACATATCCAGAAACTGTAGAACTGAGCGAATGAACTCGCGACGGTTGTAGGCACTACCAGCCATCTGTGAGAACTTGCGAGTCCCCTCCACCCATCCACCGATGGATATGAGTATTTTCAAACTTGGGTTGACTCTTTTCATGCCAAGCACTGAGCGGTAGCCTCCTGTTAAGACAAAATAATAATGTATATACTGTAAATAAAACTGAATATAAGTACAGTGTTAGTGTTAATACAAAGGCATGATCATAAGTAATGCCCCACCATCATTTAGGCAAAAGATGTGTTGACTTGTCAAGCAGGCAGGAGAAAAGTTACTTGGGTATGCTTCCTACAAGTAGAGTGAATGTTTATGGGAAATTTTTATATAATAGCATCGTTTTCAGAGCCGATAATATATTAATGTTTAACTTATTGGTAATATGAAGGGTTAGCTGCAAAACTGTCAATGATGGGGTATTATGGTGGATGTGGTTACACTCGTCTATAATTTTGCAAACATTCCTTGGCCTAAAACTTATTCTATTACATATTTTTTAATTTTGTTTAAGAGTCTTGAAGAAAGATTTGAAGTATTAAGCTGGAAATACAATGGCAATGATGCCCATTATGTTCGAAAATAACAAGACATGCCCTGAATTTTCTGAATGTTCACAGCTGTATTAATAGTAGTGGTTCCAATACTAGTCGAATATTGGTACAATCATAAGGACTAACTTGGCCAATACTAATGATGGTAGTCTATTTTTGGTATCAAGATTGTTTTGCTTTACATCCATTACTGTTTCCAGCCTATGGCCTGGGTCAATAATATTTATTCAAGCCATATATTTTCCACTGCTGGCTAAAAACTCGATGTTATATACCAAAAAATAAGGGGTGTTTCCCCTAAATTACTAATTTTGCCCATAGTCTATGTTATGCTAATTGGCAAAACAATCTATGTTTTTGAAAATTTAACTTGGTACGAATATGTGACTGCCGATCCAAGACAGGTGATAGTATGAGTTCTTAGGCTTACATCATCCTTGCATGCTTTAGATTGACTAAGGCTAAAAGCTATGACATTCTCTTCAATATGGTGTAACAATTTTGGGAACATCTAGTAGCTAGGTCAATTAATTTGCTTGCAATGACAATAAAGCCTTTTAAAACCCTTGTATAGGTTCTCGATGTTAAAAATTGAAATATATTGCAATTTTTCCCTTTTAAGTTCAAATTTAACTACCCAAGAATGGCGAAAATATAAGATAGCTATGCCAGTTCTGTTATACAAATATCATCTTCAAAAATATTCGTCAAATTGTATTGCTTTTCAACTAGAAAGATTTTAATCTTATTTCTGAGCCCATACACCTTGTTTAGTAAATTTCCCTCGCGATAATCAACGAACTTCTATATAATACAATAAGAATGTTCAGCTCCAATCCCTGAATAATATATTTAAAGAAATCTGTATTCAGCGAGCTTAAATATTTTAGTGAAATTAATTATTTTAACTACATTTTCTAATACAACCTTGATAGTCAGTGAAATTCCTTTAGATACCAGAGCTTTTCAGTATATGAAACAGCTATTCCAAACACCACTGTTATTAGTAGATTCTAAACATATTTTAATAACTCCACAATGTTTTTGTTATAATTGCTGCCACATTAGTTGTGATCCCCTTACAATAAATGTTCAAGTTTAATTTATATTGACCAAAAATTCAATTTTCTAATTCAGTAATTATACAAAAAAAAATCCAGTTGTACATGAGGTTAAATGTAAACTACATAATAAATCCTCTATAAAATCCTCTTCCCACATAAACCTGACACAAACTAAAAATGTAGCATCACTTGCAATATTGGTGTTCTCATTTATTTCAAAATCTATTCCAGAATGTAATCACATAATAAACGGTATTTATAATGTTCTGCAATTGAACAAATTTGATAATATATTCTGTTTTCATTGATAAGTAGGGCCTATAGCTTTAAATTTACTAGCTGATTTATCATCAACATTGTACACACTATATCCATATTATGCTGGAAGAATATTTATTTTCAGAATACCTATGTGTAAATCATTTACTCTTTTGCCACACAATATGCAATTAAATAGGACGATAATAAGGCTTTCTCATTGACAGTTTTAGAATGACTAAGAAACTGTGCTGATAGTTGGAACTCTGTTTCCTTTCGTTGAAAATATTCTAAGAGCTTATTGACAAGTTCAGCATTCTGTTTTTCTAAGTGTCCTTTTAATTTTGAAGGTTTTAAACTTTCATTTGCAAGAATAGCAATATAAATAATGCATAAAGGTTTGCAATTTTTGTTGGAGTTTGCAAATTTGGTAAAACCATATTTTAAATAACCCTTATTATAAATTAGTTTGTTGAGTATTTCAGGCGACGTTTTTGAGGGAGTTTTAGTTGAGAGAGTGCATGAAAGAACTACGGGCAAGATTTGGGGTGTGCATTGTGGTTTCATGGCAGGTAGAGGTTGCATGGACCAGATGTTTGCATTGAAACAAATGATTGAGAAATGTATAGTAGTAAGAAAGAAAGTTTATTGTGCATTTGTTGATGTGAAAAAAGCGTACGATCGGGTGAATGGGAGTATGCTATGGAATGTTCTGAACGAGTATGGTGTAGATGCATAGTTAGTAAATGCAATCAAGGCGATGTATGATGGAAGAAAAGCATGCCTTAGGGTGGATGGCTCTTTGAGCAAATGGTTTGACATTGGACAGGGTGGTAGACAAGGTTGTGCTATGTCTCCATGGTTGCTTAATGTTTTCATGGATAAGTGTGGCAACAGACAGAATGAATCTTCATAAAAATGTCTCCAAAACTAAGGTATTGTTTTTTGATAAGGACAGATTAGGAAATGATTGCCAAATTAGTATAAATGGAAAAATGTTAGAACAAGTTTATTTTTTGTGTATCTGGACAGAATCGTCTATAAAAATGGAAGGATGGAGGGTAAACTCGACAGACGAAGAGTAGTTGGATGTATGTGGACTGTTGCAAAGAATGATGTAGTATCAAAAGAGGCAGAGATAGCAGTATATTAAAATGTGTTAACACCAACATTGTTTTAAGGATGTGAAATGTGGGTGTGTCAGGAGAAACACAAGAGCAAAGTGAATAAGGTTGGAATTCAATATCTAAGAAGTGTATGGGGAAAAACTTGTATGTGCAGAGTTAGTAATGAATGGGTGCTGAAGGAATGTGGTTTGAAAGGGAATCCAATAGGTCAATGTAAAAGAAGTGTCTTATGGTGGTTTGGGCATATTGAGAAGATGAGTATTGATTGAAACATGAAACAAATATATGAAGGTAAAGTGTATGGATCAAAAGGAAGGGGTAGGCCATGTAAGACGTGGCTAAATGTTGTAGATGAATGTGTGATAAAGAGGAACATTAAGAGTTTTAAGAATAAAAGAACATGCATGACCCGTAAGGTAATGGCGAGATTAGGTATGTATTTATGAATGTACTTATTATAAAATCTTGCACTTAGGTCTACTTTTTATTTTTATACTTAAGCTTAAGCTATGTTTGCTGATTACTATAATCATTTTTCACAATAGTTTCACTATTTACACTTTCAGATCCATCGGTTGAATTTGGAAATGCTGTTATATTTTTCACTTTATCATTCTTTTGTCTTTTTATAAAAACCTATTCATTTTAAGGATAGCTTGTGTCAGTTCAATTAAAATTTTACGATTGCTATGAATTGAAAAATGTAGCTCTAGATAACTTCTTTACAAAGTTTGTAGCAAAACTCGATACTATTTATTTGTTAAGAGTAGTAGAGTTTAAGCCTTTGAGTTTAGTGGCTGCCAGTTTAAAAACAATCACAACTCTCAGTATACATCAACCAACTATTGAAATGTTTATAACTCAAATGCCCCCACTTTTGTCTGTGCCATCTCAAGACAGTTGAAGTACGATAGTAAACTAGTGATCAAACTTTTCTTGCCCAACCAACTGTGCAAAGAACGTGGGCTGGTATACTAACAGTTCTAATAACATTTCAAAACCATCTTCCCTACATGCTAATAACAAAGACAATGGTAAGCACACATGCGTGGGGTAAGACCAATATTTTGAATTACTGTATTTGATGCAAAAGACAGAGAGAGTTGTCCTCATTTTACTATCTCTATAAGGCCGTTTTTAGAGTTGAGAAAGCATGGTTGTGAATGTTCAAGTATGGTGTATATAGCTCAGTGCTGAAAATGTGTATTTTACAATGATGTGTAGCCTCTACTGAAAGTTTCTGTTTTGTTTTCTTTGGTCGTCATGGTCCAATAAATTTATTTCTACCAAAGGGTTGCAACTCACAGTTTGAAGAAGATTGCACTAAATTAATCACTTTTATAGACTTTCTGTTGAAAAGAAGCAAATAAAAAGTAGTGAAATGCACACTTTGCAATTTATTTATATAATTTCCCTACTAAAAAATTTTACTGGCCCAAATAATATTTACTAATACTATCTTACGCTATTTGGTCTTTTTTAAAAATATAAAAGCATTAACAAAAAAATTTAAAAAAAACATGGTGGCTTGTAACAATGAACAGTGAAATACTAGTGAGTTTGAAATGTAGTAACATGAAATAAATAAACATTTTTTTGTTGTTAATCCCAAGTTCTCTTAAAGTTATTATTTAATATGGAACTTGGGGATTTTTAAATTATTTCTTTGAGTAGGCTCTTAGGTTCTCCAAATTGAGACTCGTCACTCCCCCCACCCTTTCCCCCGCCTTGCTATGGTCCTGAATCACAGTGTGATATCTATAGTGGATTTAAATAAGCACCTTAGAGTCAATACCATAATGACACACCTGAAGTGCAGTACCTACCCTTGACAATATCATAGTCTTCATCTTGAGGCACGATGACAAAGCTGTGGGGATCAAGGGTTGCGAAGGCGTAGATGAGGTGGGTGCAAGCAAATGGATCAAGATCTTTTGAAGTGCTGAACTTCATGGGTTCTTTACGGTAGACAGCCCAGCCTTCTATGAAGCACACAACTTTGTGTTTCTGGGAACCTGCAACATTGATTGCTCTGTAATGTACATCTCTTTTTACACTGTTTGTTAGTTGTACCTTCCATTATGATGTTTTTTGGAATAAATGTATATTAAGAAAATTAGCAACACAAACTTTACTGCTCGCCAATGATGATGCAAAATGATTATGACACATTCATTCAACCACTCATTTAACACTTTACAAAAAACAATTAATGTAAAGTTCATACCCGTATACAAAGTATGAATATGATATGTGTAATAATTTGTGACCATAATCAACCTATAGCCATGCTGTCATAGTCCAGTCTGTGTTTTACTCTCTTCTGCAGAAGAAGGGGACTGACTGACCCCAAAAATTAAATAATTATGTGTTTTGTTGTATTTTAATTTTGAACTTTGAGTCCTACAATTTTCTGGTGAGTGTGTAGGCCTTACCTTTCTATTCATGGATGTGCCTGGCTTTCAGACTTTGGGGGGGATGGACACAAAATATTATAGGTGATTTGACACTCACTAATAATAATTGTTTATATACTTTATTTAAACAAAGCCTACACTAGTAATCCTCTTAAACTCAGTTTCATATTAAATATAAATGTTTCAGATGAACAGTAATATCAATATTAAAAAATTCCTTTACATCAGATTAAAATAACCTTTATTTCTTAGTTGTTAAACGTTTTAAATGACTATAGCCCTACCTGCAAGAGAATGAGTAATTTTGTAGTAAATAAATTATAGGAAATATATTTAATGTATCACACTGATAACACAGCTTATAAATAAAATACTTATATACCATACAAAATACATTTACATGAAGATGAAGAAGCACTTATTTTAAATTAACTTAGGCTTCACCAAAAACTTTCTTTCTTTGTTCATTAACTACAATAAACTTGTTCATAAGATTATGAATGTTTATCTTATTCAATATATCTATATGCGTGTGACACACAGCCACATGATTAATGCACCTCTGCGTAATATTTTTCCTCAAGTACGTTTTAAGGCGACATGATGAACTAAATTATCTTTCCACCTCCCATGACGAGCTTGGAAAAACTAGAAGTATACGTCACAGAACCTCAACATTACTGAGCATTGCTCTCACTTCAGGAGATAGCCCTAGAAATTCGGTTAAGGCATCTTCAACACAAGTAGGTGTACTTAAACGAAAAAACATTTTTGGTTCAATTTCAAAATCTTTCTTTTGATTTCAGGATAGATTTTCAGCAATGGGTTTATTTCTCCTTTTAAAAGACTCATTTACAACTTTCTCATGCAATCAAGTCCTTCTTGATCAAATTTTGACCTTAGACTTCCAACAGCTTGTCTATAATGGCAAAATACTCATGGCGAAAGTAGTCCTCGACTGAAGTAGAAGTGAATGCTGTAGCAGGACCTGTGTAATGCATTGGTGGTTTCTTCTGTCTTGGCAGAGAAAGAGGTTGCAGGTTTTTAGTAACAATGATTTTGTTAGCTTCTCCCCGAATTAATAAAAAACTCATCATTTTCTTGGAGTTTCTGTAAACTTGAAGGCATTATTTCTATGGCCTGTATATGTTCAGAAGTACTAATTTTTCTTCCTTGAAAATATTTATTCGAAATTTCAAAATTATTTATTATTTTCCTTGCCATATGAAAGCCTAAAATAGTTTCTCCTGACTCAAACACTTTGAATAGCCCACTTTCTGACTGTAAGTGATTTGCTTTAACAGACAGTGTTTCAAGTGTTTCTAAAATCATGGAATAGTTTTCCAGAATCTCTTCAACCCGAGCACCTCTGTGTATCCACCTGGATGGACAAAGGGGCTTGATGCTGGCATTAGATGGCAAAGAGCCATTAAAAAAAGCTTCTTGGATATTACTAAACTTAGTTTTAGCTGTCAATGATTGTGAAAGCAAAACTCCAGGGTTTTGTGCTCATTGCATTGAATTCCTCACAGTAATTGATGTAGCACATGCATCCCTTGTGACCAAGTTAGTGCAGTGCGCCCCACATTGAGCAAACACGGCTAAAGGCTGTCTATCCTTTATTATAGACTGTACTCCTTTGTTGATCTGACTCATATTTGGAGCACCATCATAGGTTTGTCCGCGCAAGTTGAAAGAGGTAGTTGAACTCTGGTCATTATATCAAAGATAATGGCTGCAATCGACTCTCCAATTGTTTTAGTAGCACTGTATAGTCTCAACAAACTTTCATGAGGCTCTAAGTATTCATCAACCCTAAACACACATCCACAGTCCCAGTAATATCACGTGTACCATCACAAATCAAAGGAAACAAATTAAATTTAGAAGATTGAATTTCAGAACAAAGATTTCTCACAATATTTCATTGCCAATTATTTCCAAAATATCATTTTGAATTTTTTCATCTGTGTATACCTCTCGTTCCTTATTCAACCAATTTGCAAGATAGGAATCATACTTGGAAAGTAGTTAAGAAGATGAAATAAGTTTCCACTTTCTCTTTGATTTCATCTTAAAGATAAGCCTTGCATGGCTAAATATTTGATTGAAGTGAACATTTTGAACACATTCCCTAGAAATCTTACGTTCAGAAACAAAAGGAGAATTTAACTGGGCATTAGTCGGGGTTTTCAGCTGTCTATAACTTAAAACTGCTTGTAAGTTACTATCTGACTTTTCATGTGAATAAAATGCAGCCATATGAACTTCTTGTACCATGCTGGGTGAAACCGAAGTATTTTTACTATTAAATTCAGAGTAAGAAATTTGGTTGTGTCAAAACATGTTTAAAATATCATGCTTGTTTAGGCCTAACCTCATAACCAACAGTATGAGTGCCCAATAGTGTGGCGCACGAATACATTCATTAAAGCCCTTCTTTGTGCCAGTGTGGTTGGCGTCATGTAACACTCATGTCGAACTTTTACCGTGTGCGTTCTGCTAAATAAGAACAGTGCGTTCCAAACTTCAAACTAAGTGTTTAATAGGTTGGTAGTGTAACTGGCTGGTTTGGTGCTAGATATTTATTGCTTTCACAATTATAAACTTGTGATTGATTCAACAAATTTCCTGTTTTATTAATATTTAAGTTGACTTGAATGGACTTTTCATCAGAATCGCCAAAGCAGTGTTTTTAGGACATTATAGTTCATTTGGTGAATCACGTTTTGTTTTGATTAAGAAACGATCCTTATTCAAAATAGTTTTCAAATCACACTGATTTATATCAAGTTCACTTTTACAAACAAACACATTAGCAAATACAACATATTTATTGTATAAACTAATTTATTCACAAAACATTAAACAAAAAAACACTATTTTATTCTTAGCCTTTACAAGATTGCTGCGATCATCTGAAAAAGTTAAGAGCTTGCAAATAAAATAATTTACTAATACAATACTATTCAAATGAATCAAGATATACTCTATTAAATTTAAAGATAATTTTCCTTAAATATTGGAGGGGGGGGGGGGTGTCCTCCCCGTCCCCTTTACCTTTACCCCTTTACATATTAGGACAAAACTGATACATTTAAATGATACAAGCAATCAGAAAATGGGTTGTTACTTTATGTAGAAAATACATGTTGCTACCTATATTTATAATACTTTTCAATTTATATTTACCAGGTACTACTCAGTTGAATGGAATGTATTGTTAAAACAATCTAAACTACAAACTGGAATGTTTTAGTAATATTATTAAACCAATGTGTTACCCCCACCTCTGTTCACTCTCTGTATTCCAGCCGTCTTGCACTCCTAAAGCTAGTCACTCTCTTCACCCCGCAATACACCCCCTCACCCCATTTTTGTAAGGCAGACAGCCTCGTAACTAGTCGTCAAGGTCCAGCCCTCTCCACCAACACCACCCCTTCTTAGTGGCCAACCCTTTCCCTAGTATTGCTGCTTGCTAGGGGTTCACATGGCTATGGCCAAGAGTCCCCGACTGAAAAGACCTGATAATATCGAATAAAAGAGAGCAACGAGCAGGCCACATCCCCTTCTGGGATTAAACGGGTGTCTACCACGGCTGTGTGTTTGTTGTCTTTTGGACCTACGGCTGAACCTCCTATTCCCCCTTCCCCCTACTCCAGATACGCACCACTCCCCGCGACTCTTTGCTGAGCCCTTATTCCCCCTTAACCCTACTCCAGCTCCACACCGCTCACCACAACTCTTCGCTGAGCCCCCATTTCCACTTTCCCCTACTCCAGATCCACACCGCTCACCGCGACTCTTCGCCGAGTTCCTATTCCCCTTTCCCTCTACTCCAGATCCGCAACTCTCACTGTGACTCTTCACCGAGCTCCTCCCCTTCACCCTCACTTCATTCCTCTCTTCATGAAGTTCTATCCAGCTCCACCTATTGTCCCAGCACCCGATGGGTTACACCCAACGTTCCGAGCAGAAATAGAAGGGCCATTCCAGCGTAGCTCCCCAACCCGAAACCACTATTAACCAACAACCCGGGTATTTCACTACCTCCTTTGCAGGATAGCCGGACTCCAGAACAACATACCCCAGCCACCTCTCTCACCTCTCCCAAACTATGAAATCCTACTTCCCTTTCCCTCCCTCCAGGATCATCTTTGTCCTTCACACCTCCACGACAACGTAGACCACAGGTCCCCCCCTTTCTTAACGTCACTCCCACCACCAGACAGTACCTCAACTCCCTCCACCACCCAGGTCAGCTGTCCCCCCTCCCCTCTCCGAGGCCTAGCTATAACCATAAACCCATCAACACCCCCTGCTCCTTCAAATTCTCCCCCGCATCATTCCACTATACCAGTGATAAGAACCCCCGAGTCTAACGACTGTAATGGGCAAATCTACTTCTGGCCAAGAAGACAACTGGGGCGTAAGCTGACCGAGTTGCTCTAGCCATCCAACGTGGACATCTAGGAGTGAGTACCCCAGTTATTCCTACACTTCAGTAACTGGGGTGATGACAAATGTAAACTACAAACTTTATTATACAGGGCCCTACCCTTTATTTATCTAAAATATACAGTATTTTTTTGAAAGAGTGGTATGACTTTGGTACTAGTTGGTTTTATAAACATTATTTAGTTTATTTGGAATAGAGCACTAGGCTAAATCATGGTTTAAATAAGGAGGGATAGTCAGCACACTTACCTTGGTAATACTGGAGTAGAAATTGTTTAGATACAACACTAACAAACACACAAACACATTTTTAAGGACAAGCTCTCACTGTCACAGACAGCTTCATCAGGTCAAGAGAGTAGACTGATGCTCTTGGTTGAACTGTAAGGTTGACTGTCCACAGCTGACTGTTTTTCAATTATGACATCACTGTATATATGGCAGCACTATGAATAAAAAGATAGGTAGAAAAACTAAAAATTGTGTTATATAGTGTATTATTATTGTGACATTGAAGGTAATAATAAGTGTGCTGGTAGGAAGGAGAGGAACTACCAAATGTTGAAGTTAGGGGCTTGTCTGGATTTGATGATATATTGATGGGCCAGTTCCCATATCCTTAGTTGTGAAGGGTTGCCTATTGCTTTGTTCAGGGATTTGACCACCTTGGTTGTGTAACAGTGATTAAAGTCCATATTATGGGTTTTGGCATGTGATGCTACAGCTTTATCTTTATTTTTCATTTTTTTTTGTCATGTCGATGACCATTCATTCTCCTTCTTAGCTGGCACCCACCACCACTACCTCAAAACCATCCAGTAGAATGATACATAAACTTTGTTGTGTGGAATGTCTCAACTCCGGATTTTCAAAACCAACTCGCAAGAAATAGCAATCTGACCAACCAAGAACGCCAAGCCCTCCAATAACTCTGTGACAACAAAGACATAATTATCTTACCTACAGACAAAGGGTCAACGACCGTTGTTATGAACAGCCAGGACTACATCATTGAAGCTGAGAGGCAACTATCTGACACCCACACTTACAACCAGTCATATCAGGACCACTACCAATAATTATAACAAGCAACTATAACAGATTAGTCAACAAGAATCGCAACAACAAGATCTCAGTGAAAAGACTATACAAAACTTAACCCCCTAGAAACCAGCTACACCACAGTTTTACCTACTTCCTAAGATCCACAAGGGAACATTCCCTCCTACAGGCTGACCAACTGTATCAGGATGTGGCTCACCCACAGAACGCATATCAGCACTTGTGGACTCACACCTGCAACCTCTGGTCAAGAATCTACCATCTTACATCAAAGACACAAATCATTTATCTAGAATGACTTCACACACTGGCCAATCCTCTGCCACAGCATGCCATCTTGGTCTCAATTGATGTTACATCACTCTACACCAATATCCCTCATATCCACGGACTCACAGCAATAGAGGAATATCTCAACACACGTTCTTCTGGTACCAGATCCACTACTGCATTCCTGATAAAGCTATCAAATTTAATTTAGGAGAAAAATTACTTCAGATTTCTGGACAAAATCTACCTACAAATTAAAGGTACTGCCATGGGAATGCGCAAACTTGTATATGGGGAGATTGGAACATATGTTCCTGGGCAGACAACCACTACAGCCCCTTTGTTGGTTCAGATACATCAATAACATATTTATGATCTGGACCAGCACCATTCAGCAACTTGAGTCCTTCCTGGCAGACCTCAACAAATTTTCACCGCTAAGATTTACCTGGAAAATATCCACATCCAGCATTACTTTTCTGGAATGAGACATCACACTCCGTCAGGGACACCTGGTGTATACCAAGGAAACAAACCGGCAACAATACCTTCATTATGACAGCTGCCACCCTATGAGCCCAAAGCGATCACTCCCACATAACCTAGTCATTAGAGCCAAAAGAATTTTCTCCAACCACAATGACCTTTTACAATACAATAAAAAACTGCAACATGCTTTTATGAACAGAGGCTACCCTAGAGCACTGTTGTGTAGTCAAATAGACAGAGTAAAATAGCGGGGCCACAACATCAACAGGAACAAACAACATCATCCCTCTGGTCACTACATACCCACCTGGACTCCACAAACTCAACAATCTCTTGAAAACAGGTTTCCCCATACTACAATCCTCCACCACTACACAACTTGTCTTCAAAGGAGCCTCCAAAAGTAACCTATAAACAACCAGCCAATCTACACAAATTACTTGTAAAACCCAAACTGCTGGACTCCACTATTCAACCTGAATCCAAACAAATATCATGTTCATTTCCTTGCAACCACACCCCTTGCAAAAACTGCACCATACATAAACCAACAAATTCATTCTCCAGCTATGTAACTAAAATAAATGATCCTTGAAAAGGCCGCTGTACTTGTGATTCTGAAAACCTCATCTACCAACTGGAATGCAATCAACCAGTGCCAAGCACAATATATTGGTCTCACAAAATAAATACTAAGAAGGAGAATGAATGGTCATCGAAAAAAAAATAATGAAAATTAAAGATAAAGCTGTAGCATCACATGCCAAAACCCATAATATGGACTTTAATCACCGTTACACAACCAACGTGGTCAAATCCCCGAACAAAAAATAGGCAACACTTCACAACTAAGGATACGGGAACTGGCCCATCAATATATTATCAAATCCAGACAAGCCTCTAACCTCAACCTTAGGTAATTCCTCTCCTTCCTACCAGCACACTAATTATTACCTTCAATGTCACAATAATAATACACTATATAACACAATTTTTAGTTTTTCTACCTATCTTTTTATTCATAGTGCTGCCATCTATACAGTGATGTCATAATTGAAAAACAGTCAGCTGTGGACAGTCAACCTTACAGTTCAACCAAAAGCATCAGTCTATTCTCTTGACCTGATGAAGCTGTCTGTGATAGTGAAAGCTTGTCCTTAAAAATGTGTTTGTGTGTTTGTTAGTGTTGTATCTAAACAATTTCTACTCCAGTATCACCAAGGTAAGTGTCCTGGGCTGCTGACTAAACCTCATAATTTAAACCATAAACATTATTTAGTAGTAATATTTATCTAGGTGTGTGCAATGCATCAGTGTGCATCAGAATAGAAGAAACTACAAAAACTAGATATATAATTAAATCATTTTTACAGTAGCAGTACACAAATATTTATCCTCTAAATTCCAAAACATAAAATAAAAAAGCATGGATTTTAATAGAGTCTTAGTATATTAATCATCATTTTTGAACAGGGTTTAACAGTTGAGGTAGTTTCTTTTGTTTTTAGCATTGTGTAATATTATTGTGTAGTATGATTTTGGTAGGAAGAACAGTAGAATTTAGTGACTTAAGTTAATTAATTTATTTAAATATATTCATACGTCAAGTCATGTTATCTGCAGCCGTCACTTTTGGTAGATATTATCAATGCTTGTAAAATAACACAAAAAATATAAAGAAATGTTCGCATTGTTGGCCGCAAAGAGATATGTTTGAATTATCTCTACTGTTCTTCCAACCAAAATCAGGGTTTATGTAGCTTACCTCTAATTTATCATCAAGGACAAACTTGTGATTATAGAAGAGTAAAATGCACATCATAACCAGAATGAGCAGTCAGACATGAATACATAAAACATGATATGTGATTTCTATTCATATACTACACAAACATAAAATGGCTCTATTAACTATTTGTTTGGTGATGTATTTTAAATTTTCTAGCAGGATAGAATTGTTTAAATATGGTACTGTATCTCACATAAAAAAAAATTGAAGTAGATTATTTACTTTTAATAATGTGTGCCAATTAATTAATTCTACAAAAACATAAAGTGTCTACATTGCCTATAACAGTATTCTATTTGAGGCTAATATATATATATATATATATGTGTGTGTGTGTGTGTGTGTGTGTGTGTGTGTGTGTGTGTGTGTGTGTGTGTGTGTGTGTGTGACACAT
>CABFOV010001619.1:96196-110395 GCA_902141375.1 Timema poppense
TATATATATATGTGTGTGTGTGTGTGTGTGTGTGTGTGTGTGTGTGTGTGTGTGTGAAACATGTCCACGTGCACATCTTCACTCACCAGCGACCTTGTTGCCATAGTAATGTGACGGGGCTGACTTGATGCTGTGTTGCTGGGACGCCATCTTCTTCTTCCACCACGCCAACCCTGGTTTCTCAACTACAGGGGCGAGGTGGGAAGCAGAGTACCCCAGGCTAACTTCAGGGAGGTCCCAATCTGGTCTTTTCTCCACAGCATCTCTCAAGGGCAATCTCTCTGAGGATGTCAAGGCACTGAAACATTTACACGTGATAATATGTACAAAGGGGGAACTTGTTCATATCCAAGGATAGTTTAGTATTTTAAGTGGTATTGGCATTATTGCTTCACCAAATATAACATTCGAATTTTAATCACACTTACAAAATATGAATGCAATTTATTTGAATAAAATTCTAGTTTGGCCATGGTAGAACACACATAAAATTTCATAAAATGAATCAATATATTATTTTAAAATATTCTTTAAGTTACATGGTTGGTCCTATTGCTTTTGTTATCTGCCATATAGCAGAATTTAGATATAAGATCAATGAAGTAATACACTAAACGTAGTTATTGATAACTATAGATAAGTATATTTATAAAATAAACTAGATGCCGTAAATAGAGACAATTTTATAAAAAAGAAGAATAAGACATTAACATACAAGATAAAATTGATCAATTAAATTTATTTTTAAATAAGATCACATAGAAATGAATAACATCAAAATGATTTGGTAGGTATATTACAACTTAGTAATGTTTATCTAAAAAAAGGTGAAATATATATTTATTATATAAATAAATGTGTGTTACGATCTACAATTGTGTACATGTTTGCAAGTACATACCCAAGGAAGGAAGGGGTTTGGGGGTTCCACCCACTCCCTCCCCTGAAATCTGACAATTAAAAATGAATACTTCCTTATTTATGGCTTAAAACAAAGAATACAATTCTAGATATATGTTTTCTAATGCTACATTGCATATAAAAAAAAATTGTTTGTGATTGTGTTCCTTATTCAGGCAACAAAGGTGGATAAAATATGATGAAATGTTGACAAAGGAAACAGAAATAATTAGATCACAAAACTTTTCAACTTGAAACTATTTGAATTGTGGTTCTGAAAACATGTTAAAAATGAATCACCAAAGGAAGAAGGGTGGGTTTGGTTAAGGTTGAGGAAAGCCAGCTATCAACCCCCAAACAGCTTGCAGTTAGATATAAGATTCAAATCTTAATACTTTGGTCAAGTTGGGGATACCTTGATTTGAAAAATGTACAATAATTTTGGACTATGAGCAGGGGTGACTTAATTTTTTTTTTTCCAAGCTTATATTTTTAAACCTCTAACTTTATTAGAGAAAGACGAAATCATCTCTAAATTTATAGATGTATTTAGTCAGTCTCCTAAGAACACAAAATACTTGCTAGCTGTTGCATCAAAACTTGGAAATCACTAAATAAAATTGGTCATATGCTAGATGTGTAGTTGGTGACCTGGCGGTCTAGGGGTAAGGTGTCAGACTTCTGTGCTGGCGGCCGGGGTTCAATCCTCGGTCGCGGCAAAGATTTATCTGATTACCAAACCCTTCCTTCACCTCTGACAAGACATCTTGTGAATGTGGGGAATGCCAGGCCTCCACCGTGGTTCGAATTCCACGTTAAACTGTAGGTCCTCTATTTCATCTCACAATCACTCTACCATTACACATTAGCGTATAACCCGAACGGGTAGTAAGACGCGGTGCTAATAATAATAATAATAATAATAGATGTGTAGTTTTCAAACAGTTAAGTCCGTTTGGAGCTTCTGCCAGGCATTAATAGCTTATTTTAAAGATGAATCCAATAACCCGACACAACGTTCCATTGAAAGTTTAAAATGTTTGGACATGTTTAACTAAACAAGTACAAAAAGGCTAATATGTGATATTATGCAATTGAAAAACTAATGAATCTTTCCAAATAAATGCAAGGGAGATCATATGCAGACTAAGGCTGATTAGCTGATACATTGTACAGTAAGCAGGATTGAATCAATGAAATCCAGACTAGGTAAAGAATAAAATAAAGTATAAAAACAGCTGAGAGTGTATTCATGGCGTGGATTTTATTGACAAGCTGTGATACTAATAGTTAAATCGGTTGCCATTCTTTTGATCAGAATTATGTACAATGTATTATTATTATTATTATTATTATTATTAGCACCGCGTCTTACTACCCGTTCGGGTTGTACGCACTTACGCTAATGTGTAATGGGGTGATGGTGAGATGAAATGGAGGACCTACAGTTTAACGTGGAATCCGAACCATGGTGGAGGCCTGGCATTCCTCACATTCACATGTACAATGTAATAGTTAGATGTTTCACAACCATTCAAAGCCATGAAATGAAAGAAACAACGTGGCATATGCCAAGAAGAATATTCAAAACATTTTAAGGATTTTGAAATACTGAACTAGAGCTTGGGTTCGAATAATATGGAAGTGACTAATGTCAAGGATTTCATGAAAAAGAAAAAAGTTGCAACGACTTGAGAATAGAATGTAAAATAAATGTTTTTTTGAATGCATTTCGTGACTGAATTACTGTGGAGAATGACATATTTCAGAGTTTCTTAAGCCTCTGGCAGCTTACTTAAAATCACTTCCTTGTTGTTTTTCTGAGTGTGGATGTGATCTTAATTATTACTCCCGTATGATTTTCTATTCTTATAAATCAATCTACCTCATTAATGCTCATCAAATTAAATGGTACACCTTTGAATCAATGGGATCCAATACCATACATTCAGGCCTTGTTTCTGTATTGTCAGTCAGCTGTGAAGGCAAAATCGCGTCATGTCATGTTCATAAGAATAAGAGAAATGAACTCTGGTCATTCATTGCATTAGTAGCTATAATAAAATGAATAGATTGAGTGACATTACCACTATTATATCTTATATTTGTAATATTAACATAATTAAAATATATTTTTAGATTTTAAATTGGTAATCTAATTTTGCAGCTAACATCCTTGGTATTATAAAGTTACTTCGAATTAGGAGAATGACCATCCCAGTGTCTCCCCCCCCCCTTTCCCCCCACCAGGACTACACCACTGTTTTTTCATGTAGGGAATGTAGATAGGTACCTATTAAACTTTCCACAATGGAAAATATATTTCCACAGTAATATGAATATATGTGCTGTACAGGATATTGTATAATCTCCACAGTGATATGAATGTATGCTGTACATAATACTGACCTATATCTAGCTAGTACTGGAATACTCTCTACCGCTTCTCTCAAGGGTAACGTTCTGCTACCAAATACATATTCCCTGATGTTAGAGGAGCGATGTAGCTCCTCTGCCAAGGTCGTGTCATGTGCTGGAATTCTCTCCACAGAGTCTCTGAGGAAACTTTGGGAGCCCCAGAAGGGGAGCTGTCGAGGAGATGTCTCAGCAAAAGCTATCAGTACAGCCCAGTACACTAGCCACATCTCTGAAACATAAATTACATATTATATTATTATATCCTCAATAATGTTGGTGTTTATTTTTTTCATAGAGCCTTAATAATAGTAGTAAGCTCACAAACTAAATCAAACCGTGCTAAAATATGTTCCACGTACATGGTTTTGTCAGAAACTTGTCCTTACTCAGTTCTACTCTTATTTTTAAAAATGTGTGTTTAATCATCTTTTAAACTTCAATCTTTAAGGTTGGTACAAATTCTTGTGATAGAAAGCTAAAAGGAACATCTTCTTATAGGATAAAACTAATTTGTAGACACATGGAAAGGACACTGTGAAGTATAGAATGAGATCCATCACTGCCACTTATAGCAATGATATTCACAGACTACAAATTGTAAATAACCATCATTATGCATCAGTGCCAATGATAATAAGGGTATCACATAGTCTGCAACAATAACCATCACTCCTGATTATAGCAATGATTTCTAAATCTACAATGATAACAACCACTGTCAATAATAATAATAATAATAATAATAAGGGTATTTACAGTCTGCAATGATAACAATGCTATTTACATGTTATAATGATATCAATCATTGCCAAAGATTACAAGAGTATTTACAGTCTGCAATGAGATCCATATTTGCCAATGATAATAATGATGTAAGATCAAACATGATTTATCACAATATAATGTAGGAACAAGCAGTAACTAGCATGTTTAACAATATAAAGTAGGAACACGCAGGAATGGACTTAACAATATGAAGCAGAAAATAAAGGTACTTTTCTTTTGGAACAGAAGGTATACAATTAGTAATGTTAATATTAAAGATTAATATGATTCCACCTTATTATTATATCCCTTCATATGTAGCCAAATTGTAGAAATAGAAAATTATCTTCTGTTAACTGGCTTGAAGTATTTATGCATCACTAAGCCTTGGGGCGGTATGCAAGAACATTAGTGAATGCTTAGTGGACCGATAGTGTGGTCCTGAGCACACTATCGCTCCACCTTTTAAACTATGATGACGCAAGCAAACCCAAGCTAGTGTCCACTTACCATCCACTTAGTCAAGTTCTTGCATACGGCCCATGTTCTTTGAGATAAAGATTGAGGGAAAAGGTCTATACTCGTCCAAGATGGAGAGGAAGAAGGATCGATTATACCTATTGGGATGAGCCTAACGAATTAGTCGATAGATTACGACTCTTGCATGAATCGAACAAGGTGGGTCATTCAGCGCATGACAGAGAGATTGTTTAGATCATTGAGGAACTACGTGAGGCTGGAGTAATCGTGTAAAAGTGTTCATTCGGTCCGGATTTGCATAATAATCATAACTACCACCAAGTGGGAGATGGTGCACGAACTTCATCGACCTGCAATAAGGCAGTTCTTCAGAAGATATGCAAGCTTGTATGGGTTGAAGGAGCTGCTTCAAGCCGATTTGGTAGAGATGATAACGTATTCTAGGGCGAATAAGGGGTGCAAGTAGCTTCTCACCATAATCGACATGTATTCCAAATGAGCTTGGGCCGTACCCGTTAAGGCCAAGATAGGGAATAACGTTACCGTGGCTATGGCGTTAGTCCTAAGTAAGGTGACCGCTAACTGTTTATCTCCCACACGTCATTTCTAGATGGATAGTGGGACTTAGTTTTACAACGCTGAATTAAAAACTCTCATGGAAAGAAAGGGGATCAATCACCTTTCGACGTTCAGCAATGTCAAAGCCAGTGTCTTGTACCGATTCAATCGCACTATCGAGAACATGATATGGAGGCCATCCACAGCCAAAGGATCTTATAGATGGCTCGATATGCCCGATTATTTACTGGATGAATACAACTGGACGATGTACTCGACCATAATGATTATACCTATCAACGTTAAGGACGACAAACTCTTACGCACCGTCTACCAATGTTTCAAGTTGTAGGATTCCACGTCAAAAACGTTTTAAGTCCACAATTTCGTTTGTATCACCAAACATAAATAAGTTTTCTTAAAGAAGTATAGGTATTGTAAAGTGTCCAACTGAACTGTTTAAAATACATAAAGTAATCGGGACGATCCCTAGGACCTTTCTACTTGAAGATATGATAGGTAAACCTATCTCGGAAGGATTTTACGCCAAGGAGTTCGGGAAGACGTCGTATCCTGACGTTTATCTTGTTGAAAAGATAACCAGAAGTTCTGGTAATAGATTGTATGCCAAATGGTTATGAATTGACTCGACGCACAGCTCGTAGATCGATGCGACGGATATTGTATAGGGAATGGGAGAACCATTGCTCTGGCAAGTTTCCCCTACTCTCCTTCACAGGCGCGTAAAGTCTAGTGCTGGCGTGGGGTTCCATCGCATTCCTAAAGGAAATGTCTGACATAGAGATCTCAAACGGTGGGTTAGAATACCACATCATGGAGAATGACAAGGGCTACAGCGAGTCATGTAGTTCCACCATGCACTGGCTGGGATGTCATAATCCCGGCATGTTGGAGGTGAGCCAGTCCATAGAAACTGCTCCGTGACCTGCCCCGTCTACGGACTCAAGGAAGGGGACGAACCAGAGATCCACCGTAGGCAGGTCGAGTTCAAGACCGAGTATTAGATGGACTAGGAAGCCTTGTGAAAGGTGCTGGGCCAGGTCGAGCACGAGGAACACGATCTAATAAAGTACCTATTTGAACTTGAGAGGAAATACATTTACTGTGCAACGATCGTCACTTGGAAGGGGAGAAATAGTGGAAGAGGATAGTGACAACAAGGCGGACAAGGACGAACATAACATCATCGTGCTTTAATAAGAGTGCGTCTACCTGGTAAGAACTTTGGGGTCCAATACAAACATCGTTTTAACACCTCGCAGCGAGGTCTGATTTATCTGTGAGGAGACTTGTATGAGTTCATCAAATGGGGAAGCATGTGTGTATGTGCACCTAGCTAAAAACTAAATGTGGACCTATCTTAATTGTGTGAGTATAGTAGGCAGCCTATCTTCTTTGTAATTGGACAACAAAGACTACATATATTCAATGTATGTAGAAGAGAGAAAGACATAACTTATCTTCTTTGTAACTGGAGAAAAAGAGGCTACAATAAAGGTGGTCCGATAGACATAGTTGAATTGGAAGCTCACACGGGTCCTTCCTTGTTGTTGTTTTTGTAAAGTTTAAATTATTATGGGGAATAAAGGAAGGGGGTGACACAAAATATGAATGGAATAAAACAAAATCATTGGCGATCTTAGAAATATGATGGTAAATTTACTATTGCCGATTTTTTTTATCTTGGGTTGTGTCCTGCAAATAAGTTTGACCTTTGGCATTCCTTTAATAGCTTTGCAAATATTATTAATATCACTGAATCAAGATTTATTCTACACGTCATTATCGTTAGTAAATAGTAAGGTCAACTATATAATTTTGCACCAACCCAACACCCAGATAATTACTAAACACTTTCATAAAATTGAGTATTGAAATGCCAAAGTTTTCTTTTGTGCTTAAGAATGGAGTTGATCTGCCTGTTTCAATTCTTTTATTTTTTCCGCTAAGAGACCAGGATGAAAAACTGAGCTTCAAAATATTACTGATGAGTTGTGATACAGGAGCCCTTCTCTTCTAATGCTGCACTTGTTGACGCACCCGTCATTCTACTACTGTGCTTCATAATATTACTGATGAGTTGTGATACAGGAGCCCTTCTCTTCTAATGCTGCACTTGTTGACGCACCCGTCATTCTACTACTGTGCTTCATAATATTACTGATGAGTTGTGATACAGGAGCCCTTCTCTTCTAATGCTGCACTTGTTGACGCACTCGTCATTCTACTACTGTGCTTCATAATATTACTGATGAGTTGTGATACAGGAGCCCTTCTCTTCTAATGCTGCACTTGTTGACGCACTCGTCATTCTACTACTGTACGCAAAGAAACAAACCACTACCCTTGGAGGATCAAACAAGCGTCAATATTGTTGTAAAATAAAACTAAACTTATTGTAAATTGGTGATAAATACATTATTTTGTAATATAATGCCCATAATTATATCTACAAACAATACATATTGCTTAAAAAAACCAAAGAATAAGGTGTTAAGAGTATATTAGGTATGATTGTAAATCAATCATGAAAGTAAACCGAGACAATACTCGCCTAGGGAAACGGTGCTTCCATTACACCGATGAGGGCCAGACATAGCCGGAAACAAACGAATGACAGAATAAAGAGCGAGACCAGCTGCATGGTCGGTCAGTCTGAGTGAGAAAGAATTGCTTGCTCTAAGAAAGAAGAGCTGCCACCTCAACCATTATTAGCAGTATTCTTGTTGGAAAGGTTTATAATTATAATAATTGGTTTTAATATTAGTTTCCTCTTATTTTCTTTATTCCCTTTTTAATTTTAGGGAAGCGTTCTTCCCTTGCTTCCGTTGAATAAAAGCTACTGACCCATTTAAAGAATGTATACAATTTATTTAACCTCAGTTCTTATCATTCTTCAACCCATGTCTAGTGTATACATTACTGCCCATCATCTAAGAAAGTTGAAAGAGAGATGGGGGAATACTGGGAGATAGAATCTATGAGGGAAGGGAGTATTGGAGCTCCATTAAGTGTCGCGATGTTTTGCATCCTTTTAACAGCGCAGGGTAGAGTTTAAATATTAATAATCAAGATCACTCGCAGTTATTACCATGAGGGTTGGGAGGACTGCCACCGCCGCGCGTGTGAATCGCGCCGAAAGGGTTAAGATACATAGGATGAAAGGAGGGAGGTGAGAGATTGTAGATCTACTCCGTGTGCGTGCATGGTCCAAGACGAACCGCTATTTGTTGTGTTGTGGTATACTCAGGTGTCCTAATTGGCTAAGAGCACACACACACACACACACACACACACACACACACAAGATTATGTTAGTATACTCCCTAGGTAATAATCCCATTATGAAAAAACATGTATGAACTAAAATATTAACGCTGGTTGAACGTGTTGTATTATTCTTGGATTGTAATTATTCACATCAATAGTTTTAATGGTAAAATACAATGTAAAGCTTCGTCTTTGTCGAGATTACAGGATAGCACTGAACTAAAATCCTATAGATATCCCATCCCTCACTGCTTCAAAGTATTTTGCTTAAACATAAGGAGGAACTTTTTTTCTTTCAAAAAATTGACTCAGAACAAGTTTTTAAAAGCTAATTGTATCTGCCAAGTCTGCAGACGAACCAATGGTAAACACAATTAGAGGAAATCTACTAGGTGCACCATTTGTCTTTCAGGATTAACGTTGCTCAAGTCGATTCCCAAAGAATGATGGCCAAACTATTTTAAAATACTAATGGGATAGTAAATTAGTAATCCTAATAGATTAAATTTTATTAGCAGGTAGAATATTTCAAAAGCATAATGATAAACTATGCCATGCTATGTTACAGTGACTCAGTGTTAAAGCCTCCAAGACAAATATCACAATGTAATTTTGTAGCCCAAGCAATAACCTTTTAGGGATATAGAATTAATGCTTTAAACTTTTACCCCATAAAAGGTGATCACCAATCAGGACACTTAAAAACCTTAAATAAAACACTGTTACAGGAATTCATACAGTTGCTGAATTTTTATAAATGGTTTCTAGTAATAAGGATACTATCCTTGAACTACTCCACCATCTACTCCACCATCTACTGGACAAAACAATGAGTGTCTACGAACCCATTAACATACAAAAGTCATACACATTGCCAAGCAGTTACTAATAACGGCACCCTTCTTGGTTCACTATGGCTCAAAACAAGCCTGCAGTCCTTACGTGTGAAGCCAGCCCTTAAAACATTGGAGTGGTCCTAGCCCATAAAATGAAAGATATGACAGGTACCCTAATAACATTTGGGTCTAGAATTCTCACCAAAGCACATTGCCATGGGTATTTTAATTGCTGAATATCTAGGTGAAGCACCTATATATATACATCTAAAGTATCACACAAAATAAAAAATGATGCACTCATGAGCAGAATAAAAATATATATTGAAACTGGTTGCCATACTGTAATCTTGTTGCAGACCCAGTTCAATTTTGGAAGTTATGATAGGAACTAAAAACTTTGCAAGATCTGTCAAAATGGGAGAGCCTGTCAAGGTTACAACTCCTCCATGGTCAAACCTTAACAAATCATTGGCCAGAATTAATGTTAATTCGCAGGACTGGTGTTGATGGAAGCCATCACATTAAGTTCAATGACAGCTGAGTTCTTTATCAAGAACATGCGAGAAATTGTTCAAGGCATGGAATCACAAACACATTAGTCAGTGAGAATGGAACTCATTTAGTGTCCCCAGAGCTTGCTGTATCCCTGATAAAAATGGAGCAGTGCACGTGAAAATGCCACCATATCATCATTCAAATAATAGAAAAGTAACACTCAGGCAATTGTTTGTATAAAATAGCCAGCAAGGACAGTCGTATACAGAGATGGCATGTTAACCAGCTCAAGCAGGCTTAAGATACGTAGGCCTACTCTACAGACATACAAATAACCACAATCTCACAAAGAGGAGCGTATGTCTGTACTACTATTCCCATGGGATGATACACCCGTTTAACAATAACTAGACTGGGATCGACCCCCTTTTAAAACAGCATCATGAGGTGGTGGTACTATAACAAGAAGTTGCTATAACATGGACAAACCAAAGGTCCAAAAAACCATCGCGCTAAATAGGGAAGGTCTTACAAGGAGCAGTAACATCAAGCAACATCTTCGAAGACTGAAATCCTACACCAAGTCAACTTTCGTAGTGAAGACATAAACAATAGGATGGCTGTTTATCTATTAGGATAGGCCTCTAAAGGTGTAATTGGTGTATCATGAGCATGAAAACTTCCATTTAAATAGTAAAAAGACATATAATTTTTAATACATTTCCAGGAGTCAATGCTATTTTTTTTATTGGCCTATAATTGTAGCAAAATTAATAAATGTATTTTTAATTATGTGCAGTAATAAATAGAGAAAATATTCGTAAATTTACAAGAGATGTAAAGTGTAACTAATTTGTATAAAGTCAAGAACAGCAAAAAATAGCTTAGCTTAGCATCTTTGTGGTAATGAGCGCCATCATTGTCAATAATACCAAGAATAATTTAATTAAGCAAGATGACCATCATAGTCAACGATGACAAGAATATATGAACAGCTGTGTACAAGAACCATCACTGACAATGATAAAAATAATATTTAAATATACAAGAAAACAAAAATAATCAATGTCATTAAGAATATATTATGTTGTATGCAAGGATAACCATCACGGTTAACTATTCATCACGGTTAGTTATTATAGTAGGAATATTTGAAGTACGGAATGTGGGAGTAACCTTCACTACCAATGATAACCAAATATTTGAAGAAATCAAGGATAGCCCTCACTGCCAAATATAGAATGAATATTTTAAAGTATGTACCATAATTTCCTATTATTATAACAAAAGTATTTGAAGTATGCAAGGATAACCATCACTGACAATGATAGCATGTAAATTTAGAGAATTCAAGAAGAACCATCATTACCAATTATCAAAAGAATATTTAAAGTTTACAAGAGACGTAAAAGAAGAATCATCGCCAATCAATACAATAAAAAAAGATTTTAATTATGTTATAAAACCATCACTGCCAATGATAGCATGGGTATTTAAAGTATGCCAGAAGAACCATCACTGCGAATGATAACAAGGATCAACCAATTAATTGCATACATAATCCTATCCAAGTACCATACACACGTACCATGAGAGGTCACTGGCATGCTATTCACACGTGGGAGGAAGAATAATACAAGTCAGGCTTAGACATTTCGCACAGTCATTTTCCTTTCAATATTCATGAGAACTCAACATCAAGCTTAAACCACATACAATGGAGTGACTAAGATTTCAACTATACCCAGACCCGCATAGGTGTTCGTTTGTTCTAACGCGTTACTCTCATGTTAGAGCGTTAAACACAGTGGTGGCGGAATCTTATTCTAGCAGGGGCACAGCCCCTCCCTCCCTTCATACCACTCTTCAGATTAGCTGTCACTAATTTGGAGTGATCCTTCCCCCAATTTTCGGAAATTATACTCTTTTAAAAGCTACTTAGAATAGTCCTCCCTCTAGCGTTTTTTAAAATTCTGATGCTTCTAGAAGCTATTTGGGCTGGTCCTTCGGGAAATCTTTGAAATTAAGATTCTTCTAAAACTATTTTAAATAGTCCTCACCTAGAATTTTAATTTAGATTTTCTAAAATCTATTTTAAGGGGTCTACCCCCGGACATTTTTTTTTTTTAAATTTGGGTGCTCCTAGAAGCTATTTAAATTGCTCCTCGCCTGAATTTTTCTCAAGAACCAGATGCCAGTAGAAGATATCTGAGGTTGTCTCCGACCAGCAATATTTTGAAAATGTGATCTAATTGTAAAGTATTTGGAATGATATTCTTCTGGAAATTTTTTGAAAACTCGATACCTTTAGAAGATTTTTGAAGTGGTCTTCCACCGAGAAATATTTGAACAGTGAGTGCTTTCAGAATTTATTTGGAGTAGGCCTCACATGAAAATTCTTCAAAATGACATTCATCTATAAGATATTTGAAGTGGTCTTTCCTATACATTTTAGAAATTTAGATGGCCCTATAAGCTATTTAGGGTGCTCCTCACTTGACGTCTTATTCTTACGGTTAGGTGTTTTTAGAAGCTATATAAAGCTGTCTTCTCCGTAAATTTTTTGAAAATTGAATGTATCTTAAAGTAATTTGGAATTTTAGTTTTGGCCATCTTCCAGCCTCCTAGTCGATAATATCAGAAGATTTGAAATGTATCTTGGGGAAGGGGGCAAGGGGCCAAACTTACTCCTAAGGGTGGGTGGGATAAATTCTTTCCAGAAGGGAGCAATGCTATATTAACCCCCAGTTCCAACCCCATTGCTTATACTGGATGTCAGTGACGGTGAAATCAGGTATTCCAATTTGGATGTGCTGAGGATAGTTTCCTACTCTCCCTCCATGCAAATGTGGGAAATTTTTCTACAAAATTCTACTTTACTCATCCCTATTCCAAAAGCGTAATTAATATATGTTTTTTTTTAGCAAAGGCCTTCTTTAGTAGGTACCGGAGTTTTAATTTTGACCTCACTTGGCTGAACGTCAAAGAGCCTAGAAAACCTCTGCTGGTACTTAAGGAAAACTGTGAGAATATTTACCTGTACCGTTCACTTATTTATTATACTTAATTTATTTGAATGTATTATACTTATTTATCTATTGGTCGTAATTTTATATAGCTATACATCAAAGGCTCCCAAAAGTCAGGAATGTAATGTCACCATTTCAAGATGATTTAGTAGAAAAAAGTAAAATAAACTCTCTTTCCAGATAGTTTACTTACAGCAAAAGATATGTGTAGATGTCTTGGCAATAATCTAGTGCCATAGCGATAAAGTAATGATAGGAAAGCATTCTCCCCTTTGTTAATTTTGTCACAATTTACATTTCTAAATAGGTTTTGGGCAGTAGAGTAAGTCAGATGTCGAAGTAGAGAGGGGCTTAAAGGGGCTCCCCCCAACTGATGGAGGATTTTTTTTTTTACCATTATATACACATGGAAGCTTTTTTAATTGGTATTTGTTAATTTGATCATTTATATTTTTGCTATATTATAAATGTGATAATCTAACAAAATAATAAATAAATAGGCTTAAATTAAAGTTGGCCTAACCGTCACATAGATCTACTGTCACAAAATTCACCGATTATTTATAATAGGTAAATGAATGTCTAGCCACTGTGTAACTCCTCGATGTAACTACGTGCAAAACTGGGAAATTTGAAACCTGCCGCAATCTTCAGGACTTAACTTAGGCCACTTCCTAGACTGCAAGAACATCAATTAGGAATATTAGGGAGGATCAACACAAGAGTGTGAGGAACTTGATGTTTTCTTTGCTCACAATGTTTAACTGGTCACACACCTCCACCCCATTTTATTTTCTGCGTAGATCTTGGGGCATCCCCAACTATGGTAGGGGGTGACCCCTCCCCGTGGGTACGCTACTGCTTCTGGGGCATGAATTATCAAATTGGGAATCTCTTTTGTTTCCAAGAAGCAGTGCGTGAAGTACGTTAGAATTAAAGACATAGTTTTAATTATTGCAACGTGAGTTAAACAATCCAAATGATTTCCTCCCACCAAGATCTAATGGACGCATGATCCACGTACCACTTCATTTTACTTATTTTTCTCTTCTTCTTTACGTATTGCTTGTGTGGACATTTAATTACATTCGGCCAATTGAATAAGGTCTGTCTTTCTTATTCAGTCACGATTGTGCTCATAACACTATCACCCCCGACATTTCTTCTTAAATCTCCGACTACCTACGTAGGTATAACGATGATCTATAGTGGGTTGTGTATTTATATTATATTATAATTTGAGTGTATGATAATCATCGGTACTTTCACATTTTTGTGTGGTTTGTGTATAATTATGTGTACTTTTATGGGGAGCAGGCAAAGTGATAGACAACAAAGTGGCCGACACGAGAGGACAAAGTGGTAGACAGCAAACTGCTAGACACGAAGAAACGACACGGACCAAGTGATCGACACGAGCTGGA
>CABFOV010001620.1:6938-96636 GCA_902141375.1 Timema poppense
AACCACGGTGGAGGCCTGGCATTCCTCACATTCACAAGATGTCTTGTCAGAGGTGAAGGAAGGGTTTGGTAATCAGATAAATCTTTGCCGGGACCGAGGATTGAACCCCGGCCGCCAGCATAGAAGTCTGACACCTTACCCCCTAGACCGCCAGGTCACCTAACAAACACTAAAATATGAAAATAAGAAACTTAAAAAAGTCCACAGATTTCTATCCTTGCATACTCCTTTTGCTTCAACAACAGCCATACACCTAGTCACACATGCTCTTTTATTCTTAAAGCTTTTAATGTTTCTCTTTTTCACAATTTCGTCTACCACATTTGGCAACCACTAAGTTCAATGAAACTAATCCTGTAAAACCAACCTGGTACAAAGATAATTACCTTGTTCAGAGACCCTTCATTATCAGCAATGTGCCTGTTGAACAGTTGTTTGAGTCCTTTGTTGGTGTAGATCCCTCGGCGCAATACATCCACTGTGATATCATTTACAAACTTGGCATACATTGCATCCACCCTCTTGGACATAGAAATAGTTTGTGGTTTCTTCTCAGACACATTAAGAGACTCCATGAGCATATTAATATGGTCTGGGGACGTACCCCGACTTTCCCCACCCGATGAAACACCGCCATTGTATGCAGAGTCACGACTTGACACCTGAAACAGTGTGTTGTAACATGTTTTTCAAACAAATCTACTGCAATGAAAATTATAGTTATGAATAAATTGTACTTATCATTTGTTTGATTCCAACATCATCATGTAATTGACAATAATAAATAATTAAAAATGAATTATAGAACAATTCCACTTGAAATTAAAAACTCAACATTAGTGTGAGGAGTTTATCTCACAAATATGACTAGTTGAAATCAAATCAGGGTCCTCAAATGGTGAACCATTGGATCACAAGTGTAGGCTAGTTTACTAGTGATAGCAACCCACCTTGAACCTGCTCTGCGGTACCTGCTCTCCACAGTGACAGCTTTTGGGCAATAGGGTCTCCTTGACTTCTTGGGCCCTATCCAACTCCGATGCTGGCCTAGATGATCGAGCTGAGTCCTCACCTGAGGTCACATCTTGCTTGTTCTTCTCCCAAACAACCCGCGACTGCAACCGTGTATTTGTATTTGTGATGTTGACAATAATTTGGCACACTTAAGAATTCCTGATCAGACTTAGCTAATAGCCAACCACATCCTTTCTAAAATGTCTTCTCTTGAAAACTCAAGCCAGGATTCAAATATAAACACCGTTAAGACACTCATAGGAGAGAATACAATAATTAAGCTACCTATATCAGTGGGCAGGCAGATTAAATATCAAGTTTTTCTAGTCTAATTTACTGTTGATGTGGAGGTCAAGGTTTGAATCCTGGCTGGGTGCATCAAGAGTTATTTCCTAAATAGTTTCATACAAATGCGGGTTTATTTACTCTAAATTCTACCTTCCCCATTCCTAGCACATTAGTGTTTTAAATGTGAATAATCCAAATAGATATTCAGACATGATGAAAAAAAAGACTAAAAAAAGACTAAAAAAGACTAAAAAAAGACTTACAGCTTAGGGTTCTCATCAAAACAAAATATAATTTTACTTTCCTTGGTGATTTTAGAGGAGCTACCATATTAACCAACACTTTAAATCTACAAATAGATGCTGAACTGGCCACTATAACCTTCTTGCATCCCAGTTCATGGTAATCACCAGATGCGAGTCACTAATTACGAAAGATGATTAAGAAATGACCCACTTTTTGTGAAAAGTACACAATTTAAGATCTATGGTAATATAAATAGAAAATTAATTCATCATCTGAGATAAAATGCAAAAGTAGGCCAAGTGCGAGTTAAAGAAAAAGTTAAATAATAAACTTTTGAATAATATAACCCTTTAAAATATTATTTGGAGCCTCATAACCCTCATAACTGGAGATTTGTGGTTTCCAACCGTGGGGGAAAAGCCCTTCCAAGAAGGAGAGTTGAACAATAATTAGAAAATAACATTAAAAATGAGCTAATAATTAGAAAAAAAATTATTCCAATCTCAGTAAGAATTTTTTTTCTTGTGGTATTGGCAACACTGCTTACCAGTGGTAATTCATCTATTAGGTGCAATACAAACAAATTTTCAACTCTGACTTTCATAAAAACTAAACAGAGTTGTTAAGTTAAGTGGAAAGTGATTTGTGGTGTGCTTTGTCAATTATCAAACACAATATTCAAGAACTAATGAAAATAAAACAGCGCCAACCATCAAACTATTTTTCAGTCATTTTATCTGTGTCATTATGCTGCCAGAGTTACATTGATTTTTGTCTAAAATAAAGAAATAACTATTAAACAAAACTTTTTTTAATATTGGTTTCATAACCATTCTATGGGGGTGGGTGATTGTAGGAATTTGATTAATTATCTACCAAGGGCGTGTCAGCGGAAAAAGGTTGGGAACCACTGCTCTAGATGATCCCTAACTGTAGTCATTTGGAAACTATGAGGGTTTAAAAATTATAATTATGCTCCATAAATCTTGAGCATTTTCACTTTATTTTTAAAAACTACACTAATCATATTTTATGAAACATTACATTTGACAATCCATAGTGAGCAATAACATTAAAAAGTATATTAAGAAAACTATGACTCAATAAGCTTATGTTTTACCAATAAGAGACTATAATTTTGCCTCCATAAAATTGCTGCTCATTCCATTTTCTCATCAAAAAAGTGTGAATGAATTTGAGATGAGTAATTTAAATAGCCAGTCATATATAATGAGATTCCACTCTTTTTTTCCCCCCACTCATCATGTCTTACTACTCGTTAGGGATATCAGAAATGGGGTAAGGATGAGGAAGATATAATTTCGAGGAAAAGAAATAGCACAGTTGCAGTCAAATGAAATTTGACTCTTGCATACTTCGCATCTTGACAAACCAAACCAAACCAAACCAAACCAAACCAAACAAGGTTGGCGCCTTAATTCCCATGGATTGTGATGTTAGTAAGTTCACTTAAATTGATATTTATTAAGTTTTGCCAAATATAATATAAACTTTAATATTCACAAATATTGTAACACATGAAATTAAGCTTGGCTAATCATAAACAAATAAAAATTATACATTTTTTCACTCTTTAACATGGATATTGATTAAACCAAAATAAAGAAAAGTTTAATTTCTTTTTAGATGAGCAAATTTTATACATCACATCACCTTAATTGACTATTACTATGAGGCATTTCTTAATAAATTAGTTCTTAATAACGCGAAATGATTCTATTGTGTTGGTTAATGTGTATAGTAAGCAAACATGGTAACTATCACCAAGATATAGGAGTGGGCAAGTCATCAATCGTACAATATATAAAACAAGTATGGTGAACAGTCAATGATAAACTGCGCTAAATAAAATGTGTCCTCATGTGTATTGTTAAACACTACAACGATAATTCAAATTCCACTAGAAGCAACACAAGAAACATTGGCTGATTGTGTTGCTTCAGCTAAGTTTATAGTTGATTATATCTACTTAGTTGATGCATTGTGGTACAATGATAGATTTGGAGCAAATAAAAAAGTTTTCTGGTATCAAAATTAACATAATGTAGCTTAAGAATTATTATTATTTTATCAGCCAATTACTATCTGTTGAAGGCACAAATGCAGAGCATCTTGTTTGAAGTAAGAATATAAGTAGCTAAATTAGCAATTTTCCCAGATTGGTGGTCACATGTCACATGGAGGTTGAGGGTGGTAATAAAAAAAAAATTGCTCTTTGAATGATGTATATTTCCTTTAAATTCTACCTTATAGCTTCATAATCGAGAAAAAAATACTTTGAAATCTGTGTTTCCTACTTCCCTCGTGGATTTTATTATTTTATTTTCAATCAGCGGTAATCAATAATATAAGGTATATCAATGACTTCAAACCTTCACCATTACCAAAGAACCACCTATATCTGTGATGCCTCCACAAATCAAACTCAACATAGTACAATTAGGTAACCTTACTTCTTTACAACAAACCGAGATGAAGTACCTGAAAAATTCACCAACCTTTCTCCTCCTTTAACAACAGACTCACATAAATGGAATACAACATGAAAGGTCACTATGGCTGCTCAATAGAAAATACTATATACCAGCCACAATGCAACTACTACATTGCTGAATACATTGGCCTTACCAGAGGAACACTCAGACAATGAATGAATGGTCACCATTTTGACACCAACCACACAGACCCTGACAAACCAGTAGCATGCCATACCCAAACACACAATGCCTATTTTGACTCATGTTATAGTACTAGAGCAACACGAGCCCTTCCCAATAGTTGCAATGCTTCCAAATTTTGTAGGTGGGAACTTGCTCACCAATATATAACCAAATCCAGCTATCCCCCTGGTCTCAACCTTGTATAACCTTCTCTCCTTTTCTTCCAAGCAGTCCTACTCATACAAGTCAGTAATTTCTATATAAATAATAATAATAATAATTAAATACAATATAAACATAACATTCTATCCATCCACCAAGAGTAAAGAAAATTATGAACATGCAACTGCAGAATCCAAGTCTAAACTTTTTTTTAAATCCATAAACAAGCAACAACAACATCTAAGTGACCATGATCTACCTCTAACCATACTGCCATAGTCCAGCCTTTTACTCTCTCCTACTGAAGAAGAAAACTGAAATACCCCAAAAATTTCATAATTATGTGTTTTGTTGTGTTTATAATTGTGAACTTTGAGGCCTACAATTTTCTAGTAAGAGTGTGGATTTTGCCCTTCTATCCTCATTTCAATGTTTAATATAATACAGCTGTTTGGTACAATTTTTACTTTGTTTACAAAGAACTACTCGGTGACCTTACAGCCCTCCTTTGTGACCTTCGATAGAATCAGAAACTGATTAACCTCCTTAATAGGTCATACAAAGACTTTGCCTTGAATTGGGAGTCTAGTCTAGCACCAGGTGTAGATCCAAATTTCAAAATTGTACCTTCAGATAGTGACATGAGACCACAATGTAAATTATTGTAATCTCTGCAGAACATATTCTATTATGAAAGGGACTTGCTGGTGAAGCTATGGTATGATCAGCCTTGACCACCTACAGGACTATAAGAAGGAGTTATTTGCAAGATCTAAACACACATTATGGTATGTTATGCCGTAGGTGGTCCTCTAAGCTGCAGAATTTGGAGGTCAGAATTATATATTTGTTGTACTCTCTATGAAGAGACAATTCTACTTGTTTCTATCAAGATCTAATTCAATCACATCATTGTGGTCCAACTTTTCATGACTTACTGTATAGGCTTATCTGCATAATATAGCAAACACATGCAAAATAAAAAGTGGTGCAAATGGTAATAAGCAATTAACACTTGTTTTTTAAATTTACTTATAAGTGATCAGAGCTAATATATTACTATTTGTATGTTTGAACCTCTTTTCATGCCACAATTTTTATCCTGATGTAGATTGTGGTTACACATTTTAAAATTATTTATATGAAACCCAGTTGAGATCGTTGGGACAGTAGAATTAAAGATTTTAAACTGTTATTTATAAATATTAGTTATGTAGACACTTAGTAATAATTATTTAAATGTGGATTTTTTAATTTTCTTATTTATTTCAAATGTATAGCTAAATTCATGCAATATTAGATTTTTTTAAACTCATTATTTATGTTATATGAACATTCATCGATATAAGGATGAGCTTAAATTAGATATAAAAATGTAATACTCTGATTCCAAGCTACTTTAATTTTGCTTAATTATTGCAGTAATATGGGATTCAAATGAATTGTTTGGAACTTTATAGATAAATTTACAAATCATTGTTTGAAAATATGTTTTAACTGTTAAAAAGATAAATAATAACATTATTATTAGCACCGCATCTTACTAACCGTTCGGGTTATACGCAAAAGAATAACAAAACTATATTGATCAAATTTGTAATGTTGTTTTATGTTTTAGATAAGTTAAAGAGTACTTATCGATTTAAACTAAACAAAGGGGTGCAAAAGAAGTTATACTGGATAGTGTAGTGATATTTTCATATTTATATAATAGTAATGTGTACCTTTATTGCATCAAACTCCAGGAAAGTGTTAATAAATTGGGAAAATATTCCGACTACCTGAGGCATTAAATGGCACTTCTAAATGTGAAGATGAACCTAATCCCTTATAGACCAGTTAGGAATTTTATGCTGTATTCCTACTTTCACACCCCTCTGTATAATGTAAGGGAAAGAACAGAGTTATGTGGATGCATTTTAAAAGATTTGGCAAAATTATTTTTTAAAAAAAACCTCTTGTAATACGTTTAGATTAACCCAATGACTTTACTGTAAAATTATAAGAGTAAGAACCAGATTCATAAATTTTGAAAAGGAATCAAAAACTGTACAATTTTTAAAAACTAATTACAGTGAGCCTACTTAAAATAATTATTTTTTTTAGTGAATTATTATTATTATTATTATTAGCACAGCGTCTTACTACCCGTTCGGGTTATACGCACTTACGCTAATGTGTAATGGTAGGACACAAGCTGTGATTAATACACGTCTTGTCAGAGGTGAAGGAAGGGTTTAGTAATCAGATAAATCTTTGCCGGGACCGAGGATCGAACCCCTTTAGTGAATTGCTACTACTTTTTGTTAAGATATACAGCTAATTTGAATGTGAATGTCTGAAAAACAACAATATTGAAATAATTTTATACAAATAACTTGAAAATTATTTTTATTATTTAAACTAAAACAGGCTAATAGTAAAGATAAACCAAGCTTACAACTTTGGTTACTCAAGAACATTAATACTTTATAATACTTTTTAATATATTTTCTTGATTGAAATGTTATTTTTTTTACATTCTTACCCTAAAATTTGTTCATTGAGCACTGCAAAGCAATAACAATTATAATTCTAACTAACAATATAAGTAAAACAAAAATGATGAGAACAAACACATCAACTGGGCAACAAAAGCAAAATGAATTGAGGAGAGATGTCGAAAGGAAAGGAGAAAACATAGGAAGACAATGGATTAAGTACTTAAGACATAATCGGAAAATAACACTAACAATTATACAATAACAAAAGAAGAACACTTTCCATGAATGGATATTTTATTGGAATGGACTTAAAATTGGGAAGAAAGAAGTTGGAAATTCTATAAAACCATAAATAAAAAATCGATCACAAATGCATATTGAAAGGTAGAGGTAATGATTATCAAGCTGGCTTGAAACATCACAACTAACCATATCATCTTTCTGCCAATCTACATTGACAGTTGGTACACCTTCCAGGTTGATGGAATCCTTCATCTTTCTGCGGGGTGGGTGGTAGACCCTGAGTTCCCGCAGTTTAGACTGTGCAGATGACTTTAAGATGCGAGGTTGAAAAGCTTTACTCGGCAATACGAAGTTGTCATTGTGGCGTTCGAGGAGGTCAGGTGGTTCTTTGGGCTAAAGGCACAGGGGCATTGTTCAACACAGTTCTCCACATATTTTAATATATACTTAGTCAACTAACTATTGTAAACCATAGCTGATTCATGTGCTTATGATTCGAGAGTGGTTGTATCAAGATCTTTATTTTGCCTATTGAATTCCAATACAAATCTTAAGAGTTGAAGTGAATTAAAATTATAATTATTGGTATCTTTCCTGAGTTCTGATTTTGTTCAAATGTGAAACCTCATCCAGTTAAGTGGTAAATTAATGGTCAAGAGTCTTAATTTTTATGTTTGATTTGAAATTATGTTTGAGTAAGCCTCAAGAATGCCCTAGCATGCTAAATCTTTCTGTGTGAGAAATGAATACTAAACACTCATTAATTTTACTACTTTACATTTTATTAGATTTGAAACATAGCTTTAATAAATTTTTGACAAAATAAAAACTGTTCTCACCTAGTTCAAATGTTTTTTTGTCGAATGTATTTTTTTTACACAACTTCATCAAATGATACACAGGATGTTGCCCTATGTTCTCTACAGATGGCACGAGAACAGTGGCTGCAAAATGTCGTGGTCATGCACCCTTGGTTTCATTGTAGGTTTCAATTATTTCGGGATTTTTTCTTTGTTTTCTGGTTTATTACCATGTTCTCATGTTTAGTAGGAAGCAAGAATACAACTTTTTTTGTTTTAGTTTGTAAGATACCATTGTCACTACCTTAGTAAAATGTTTTGTTAATGCTAAACCCTCGTACCTTTCATAACTGAACTTCTCCTAGAGCACAAACAAAGCACATAACAAGAGAAACACCATCCGCCATAGTGAAGTTTCAAGGCCAACTGAAGGTACTGGCGAGGGCAGCAATCTAGCCCCTGTGTAAGGGAGGGAACATGGCAATCTTGTAAACCTCAGTAGTCAATTTTATGAAGGAATACAGGATGGTTACAAAAAATATTTTACAAAATTCCCTGATTTTTCCAGGTAATATTTTTCAATTTTCCCCGACTACTCTTTTTCCAGTTTTAATGGTGGATGCTTACTTTTGTTTTATTTATTATTGATCACATATTAAAAAAAGGTTTGTATTTACTAAACAAACTGTTATATCAGTTATTTAAAAAATTAAAGTGTTATTTTAGACATATTTTTTAATTCCCTGACTTTTCCTTATTTTTAGTTAAATTCCCTGACATAGCCACCATGGAATAGCATTCATTATAGGGATATTATGATTCCCCTCCATCATTAATTTTAAATAGCCTTAAGGATTTGAGTATAAGGATTAGAAAGACCCATTAACTGAAAGGACGTTCCACAACAAACCAAATTTGTATGTCATGAATTAGATTTGAAATGTATGTAAACATTTTCTGCAATATTATAACAACTAAACAACAACCTGAAGACAAAATTTATAGCTCTAATTTGAGATGACCAAAATACAAGATCTACCATGCTCAAAATAGAAAGCCATTAAGTGATAAGGGTTTATTGACTAAACTCATCCTATTCATTCTGGTTAAAATGTGAGTGAAACCAAACCATACATCACAAAAAAGGTACTCTTTTTGTCAGTTGATGTTGGTAATAGAGGTAAAACTGATTAATAGTCCAGTACAAAGGCGTATTAAGGTGGAAAAATGGAATATTAAGTTGAAAATTTGTGAACTTAAATAACTGGCATAATGGAATAATAATTCGTTGGGTCCCAAAACGTCCCGGCTGGGCTAAATCTACAATGACAAAAAATAGGCCGCCATATTGGATTTCTAATTTTTCAAGTCTAGTGGCTGAACAAAACATGATAGAAAGATAAAATTTGCATTGAAATACTAGTTACATCATTGATGACACGAATAATGTAGTATATTATGTGTTCATGACACATTTTTTATCACACTGTACAGACTGCTTACTGTTGTATGGTTCCGAGATGAAGACAAAAATTTAGTTAAGAAGCTGTTTTGATTATTAAGACAGATGGGACCAAAAAATGTTTAAAGCAAAAGTTGTGGAGGGATAAAAATTACATATAAATCACCCTTAGTATATTTGTATGGTTGGACATGAGAACCAGAAATGTATACAACAATATAGAACCATCCTACGCTTGCGAGGCAAAGTTACAAAACGTGGCCTGTTCCCAGTGCTCAGTTTGTTTGGCGCTCAGTAAACATGTGCAAGTATGGATGCTCCGTTTAGAGTCAGGTGTTGCAGTTTTGTTTTCTGTTTATCACAATAAGTTTTCTGATTGTCTTTTGAGTGAAAGCTTTCCAAAAAGTCCTAGTTTCTGATTGTCCTTTTGAGTGAAAGCTTACCACAAATTCCTTGTTTTCTAATTGTCCTTTGAGTGAAAGCTTCCCACAAAGTCCTATTTACGTTATAGATGGTGGGGATTTGCTTCGCACAGTAGTTTGGCCAAAATTAGCTATTTTCTCTAAAATTTGTCGCTACATTGATTTTGTAACTAAGAATTATGGCACTAAAAGTAATATTTTATTCGATGGATACAATTCATGACCCATTACTAATGACAATGAACATATGAGATGGGAATATAACACATCGGTGAAGATCGCTGAGTTCTACAACGATTGCAGCTACATTGCAACATGCATTCCTTTCGAATTCCTCAAACAAGTCGAGATTCATAGATCTTCTCTCACTGCTGAGATAAGATCTGCCAGCATTCAAATATTTCAAGCTCGCGCTGATGCATACACCATGATTGTAAACAGTCATCAATATATCAATTGAGGGCTTACAATCAGTTGTGGCTGGAGATGACATAGACTTAGTTGTGTTACTGATTGCTCTCAAGACCTCTGATTTTGATTTTGACGTGCTTGTTTTAGGTTCACAAACATGCCAAAGAAAAATATTCAGTACGCTACACAAGATTTCACTGGAAATATTATATTTCTTCATGCAATAACAGGATGTGATACAACCTTTTCAATGTTTAGGAAAAGAAAATGGACTGCATTCAATTCAATTCCAATTCAATTCAATCTAAGAAGAAGAAAAAACTCAGAAAAGAATTCCTTATTTTCAACGAAAGGACATCCTCTGTTGATAATATTGCTTTTTTTATTATTCGTATGTATGGTGGTAACTTCATCGATGGCATGGACGAGACAAGATACAAACTTTATGTTAGCACAATAGCAAAGCAGCCAATATGCACCGAGTTTGTTTTGCCAGCCCCACCACCAACATCTGCTGCAGCAACATAGCACAGCCTATAAGCTCTCCACGGTTTCAGATCTGGCTTGCCGTGGCTCTTCCCCCCAACTACATGGGGTTGGGAAAATAAAGATTGCTACCTTTTACTAGTATCAATCACATTACCATTTCTTGAGTGTTTGCTTCAACTTAAATTTGTAATTGTGAGTGTCATTGTAATGGTCTCCTCTGCACCAGTATGTGTGGCATTTGTGGTGCAGAAGTGTGTGGCAAACGGATAAAGACAACCAAAGTTATAGTGAGGAAGAAAGCAAAGATACAATGGAAGAGCAGGATGTCGCCGCCGAAGCACTGCTATAACCACTGATGCACCTGCTTCCTGCCGAGCACGACCCTCTTGTTGAATCGGTCATTGGTTAATAATGCAGGTCTCAACTTTTATAACATTATTCTGTATTTATGACAAGCTTCAGTAAAGAAAAACTTAACTATAAGCTACGAGCTACGCCCTGATCGTTGCCAACTAGATTCTGCTCAACCAGCCATTGGCATAACCAAATTTGTTTCCTTCACTTCTGACAACACTCTCCACACTCCGTTACTTTCCTAATTATAAATATTTAATATTCATACTTAATTTTTAGCGATCTATAACATTTATGTGAGACATTTTTCAATCCCATCCCTTATAATAAAAGAAAACAGCTTCTGAAAATATTTGTTTGGCTTTCCGATAGGCCTAGGTAACATTAAACTGACTGTACAGTGATGTGATCAAATAAAATGTTAACACCTTCCTATAACTTTACCGACAGTATAAAATGCAGTTTTATCCAAACTGCATCTTTCTAACTACTTTTATCTAGCCGCTAACATTGAAAATGCAGAAATTCAAAATGGCAGTCTATTTTCCACCATAGGGGATTTAGTGCAACTGGGATTTTGTGGGACTCAACGGTGCTGTGTTCCATGAAATAATTTTTATATGCACACCAATTTTCAGCTTTATACTCCGTTTTTCCCTCATCTTGCCTAGTAATGAGTATTTGTACTGGAATAAAAGGATTCAAGGTTCCATCCCTAATAATAATATAATTCTTGTACCTTCTTCCAAATAACAAAAACACCAAAATAATTATCTCAACAACAGTATTATTGAATGGTGTGCTCAACTTTGATATAAAAAACTGGAGTAAAAATACGAGCGGGGCACATTGGGAATGGTTTCTTCAATTGTTTTCTACTTTGCCTACAGTCTAATTCTGGTTCAATTATTTGAATTCCTCTTTCTCACTCTGGACACAAATCACAAATGGACAATAAGGAACATGTCACTTGATAATGGATATTATATATATATATACATACATACATTATACACACACACACACATACATATATAAAATGTATCTATTATCAAGTTACATGTTCCTTATTGTCCATTTGTGATTTGTGTGTCCAGAATGAGGAGGAGGAATTCAAATAATTGAACCAGAATTAGCGCACACACACACACGTATCTTTTAGCACTGTGTCTTACTACCGGTTTGGGTTATACACTATCAATCAATATTAATCTATTCTATTACACTTATATTTATCTAATAGTTACTGGTACTTATTTGACATCACTCTTTGAGACATAATTAATAGAAGAAAGTTAAATCAAATTTATGAATTCATTTACCTTTCTAGGTGCTGGTGACCTGCTAATGGGATGTTTCCGTCTTGAGGGGCTGACTTCCTTGGGTTTAACAGCCTTTGCAGTGCAAATGGTAGAGGGTGGGGACCTCTTGTTGGTAGGACTGTTCCGCATCTCTCTTGAAGGCGGACACTGACACATCCATTCACTGAATACAAACAAATTACCAATACATAATCCAGAATCATTTACCATTTACTATAGCTAAGATAAAGCAGCATTATTCAACCTTTTGGGTTCCACAGCAATGTGAGTAGTGTTTGAGGTATACTTCATTCACGGTAGGAGTTTACCTCTGAAAGGTCTTTTTTCCTACCAATATCCTACTATATAATAGATTTCTGGTAGGGAAAAAGGCCTTTCAGAGGTAAACTCCTACCGTGAACGAGCTTTATGTTCAAATCCCATACCCTCCCCCAATCCCTATACATACACACCATAACACCCAATTATTATTAGTGCAGAAGCTTAAACAATGCAGTTCTCATATTATTTCAGCTTAATAAACAAAAGAAAGAGATATTTTTTCAAATAAATTATGCTTTTAAGCCAGAATACAAGAGTATATTATCATAATTAAAATTGTTTGAATGTATGTTGCTAATATTCTCGATAAATATTATAGAATATATTTAATGTATCAGTTTGAAGTGCACCTTAAATTCGCCTCTCATATCATCAGAACCACTAGTCCAAGCTGTCAACAGCAAGGGTGTTGAATCAGTCTTTTTTTAAAGAAATCACAGGTCTTAAGTCGCAAGTTAAAACTACTCCACTGGGAGTCTGGTGGTTTTTTTAGGCAGAACATTTTAAAATTATGAATTTAACTTTAATACATTCTTGAAGTAGTACATACAAAAATTTACTGAGTTTTTTATGGTGTAGATTATTAAGGGCGGCCCCAGTGAATTTTACACCATCTTTACTACAAAGTTGGAAATACCAGGACCTTTGTCATCCCGATAGCAGCTATAAAATAATAAGGAAATTGAGAGAACCCTAATTAAATCTTTAAGAAGTAAACTTCTACACTGTCATGACAATCACAACCCTCTTTATTGGAGTTAAATACAATTAAAATTTACTTAGAATATTTGATATCAATTACGTATACAAAATGGTGCATTGTAACATTAAAACATAATTTCAAATAGGAAAGTAGCTTCATTTCTGGTAAAAGAACAAATTTAAAAACAAACAATCCCTGGCATTGAGACAGGGTACACTTACTTGACTTATAGTTGATTTATCCAAACACTCGGCCACAAGAACCAAATAATACTAAAATAATACCATTTACCACAAATAAAAAAATACACATAGTGACTATGCTGAAAATTATTGTACACAAAAAAAGTACTCGTGTCTTGTGTTAGTTTAACTAAGAACATATGTTTTGATGGACTAAATAATGTAATCATAATGGCTTCATGGTTTAAAGAAAAGCAACGTATTGTTTATCTTTTCGTATTGATTCTGCCCAGATCCCGCCTGCTCGATTGAATGAGGTCAGTTAATAATTGTTCACAGAGGATGTCATCAGTGCAATGAATTAACATAATCTGGTGAATGTTATCGTTTCTTGGTGTTTTTTATGTTAGAATTCACAAAAAAAGGGTGTGTGCTTGACTTCTCTATGTTGAAATACTACAAAATGGCTAAGAATTATCAGTTGGAAGATCTCAAACCTTTTTTTTTCCTCAGGGTTTTGACTCCTTGGCTTACATGTTGGCACAGGTGCCATTTGTAGCCCTACAAAATGACTAAGAATTATTGCTTCATGCCCAACCCCGCAATTAGGCGGCATTTGTGACACTGCATTATGGCTTAAAATTATTGCTCACTCCCCAACCTGGAGATTGGGTGAAATTTGTAACACTACCAAATGGGTTGATAAGTAGAACTGTCATTTCTCTAACGATAGATGTAGTTATAAAATAAAAATGTCCCTATTGTGGTTGTGGCATCTATAGTATCTTAATTATGATGCAAATTAATGTTTCTGGCTAACTATCCAAGGTAGATTATCTATTCACACACTTTACCTCCTATATTAGTTTATAAAACATGAATTAGCTCAGGTTTCTTTAATGTTAATTTATTCAAGAAAAATATATCTGATTAAATATTTAAATTTGCACATTTTAATGGATTAAACATAAAGCTATTATGTTTGTCAATTACGATTATAGCGGCATCTAAATATTATATTCTCTAAATTGAAACATGACCTCTAGACACGGGTTCGAATCCCATGTCCAGGTGTCACTTTTCAATTTGGAGAATATGACACATTTTGAAATTATATATCATACCATATATATATATATATATAATGTTAATTTGAAAAAAATAGGGTGTCAAAACCGTAATATTATAACGTGGACCAAGTTCCAGGTGCATACACTATGTTAGATATTTCGGGGCCAGAGACCCTGAGCAATGAGCTTATAGGTCCTTTATTTGAACCACTCAAGGTTTTGTTCTAACTCGAACCTTAAATATCGCTGCATGATGGAAACAAACATTATTAGCAAACCAAATAAAATAAGAAATTGCAATAACGCTCAAAACCTGGACACATGAAAATATAAAATATATTGGTGACTTTTTTATTTAGGCCTATATATTAAATAATATAATAATAATAATCATATTTAGCACCGCGCCTTACTACCCTTTCGGGTTATACGCTTTAAGTACTAATTACTCTTAAAAGGTTATGGTTTTAAAGTTATTTAATTGTCCCACGGTTAGGCGCCATTTGTAACGTTCTGGTTTTACGGGTCCCTGTCTTGGGTCAAAATTGAAAAGATTATCGTTTAATTAGCTGATAATTGCCCTGTGGTCAAGCACTAATTAAATCGGTATGGTATTTTGATGATATAATTGGTATTTATAGCCCCGTGATCGAGCGCAAATTAATACAACACGGAATTATTATGCCCAGCGATTGGGAGCCAATGAAGCGGTACTGTATTTTGATGATATAATTGGTATTTATAGCCCCGTGATTGAGCGCCAATTGAAAAGTTCTTGAATAATAGCACAATTGTAAAGTTTAATACTATTTATTATTCAATAATCAGTATTTGTAATGGTCAAAAAACTGATCATGTCGCGTAGCGTAACAATTTAGAGAGGTGGCTGATAACACGATTGTAGTAATCGCGGACAGAAGTTGCAGTCCGAGTATCAAGGACTGGGCTCCTAGTGCCCTTTCATTGCACCATCTTTCATATATATCCATTTCTCATGGAAGCTTATAGAAGCTTGTGTTTAGAAAAAATAAAATACAATATAAAAAAACATCTGGATGAAGATAGAATGTCCAAGAACAAGAAACTGACTCAAATTACCTTTTAAAAATGCATATCGATCTTTCTAGAAGAGGAAGTTATTTTTTTAAAGACTTTAAATTGTCATCTTGACCTTACAGGTCCTACATCACGCAGTCTTGATGTCATTGACAGTGGCTCTTGTGCCTTCTTGGAAGAAGAAGTGCTTTAAGCGCCACAATAATAGATTATATTATTTAAATAAAATAAAATATGTTTATAAAATTAGGATGAGATTATTGTCAATGCTCTCACATATTCTTTAGGGGCAAATCAGGTACATTACAATCTAATGGATTAGAGATTGGGAAGGTTAAATTAGAGGAAGTTAACCCACATTTGCGTGGAGGGAGAGTGGAAAACCATTTAGGAAAAACCACACCCAGATCACCCGACCAAGATTCGAACCTCTATCTCCCCGTCCTCAGCAGTCGAGCTCAACACGACAAGCGCGTTAGCCAACTACGCCAACAAGGCGGGTAATATAATAAGTAATATAAATGGCTACCTTACCTCAAGTCAAGAGTCTACTTTAGAAACAACTAAGCCTCAGATTACTCACCCCATTCATGAAAGAAATATAAAAACAAAGCCAGAGTCAAATGTTTCATAAAACAAACATGGCCATCACCACTAGGAACTACCATAATAGGCCACGCCTAAGTAGTGTAACAGTTTCCTCTTAATATGACGGAGAGGTCAAGATTGGAATCTCAAATGGGTATCTTGAGGGTGGTTTTCCAATCCCTTCTCCGTGATAATGCAAGTGCACTTCCTCTAAATTTCCTTTTTCATTTCTAGCCCTTAAATTAATCTGTTTATATTCTTGGTGATAAATTTAATCAATTAGTTAAGAAATTGACTGCTAGGTCATTAAGGTGTACATTATTATAATGTATCTATATGAAACATTATTTTAAGTTTAGGATCAATAGAACACACCTGTAAGTGGAAGGTGACTTCTTGGTGTCGTAGACAATGTAGTGGAAAAACTCTGATTCACTTGAGGTGAGTCCCGGTACAATGCTTGCAGTAGAGGTTGGTGCCAAAAGCTGCCTATCTTTCAAAGAAGTGGCACTGAGTGTACCAGTTGAGCACCGAAACGATGAGTTGTGGGGAGCATCACTGTGACATACTGACACTTCATGGGACTTTTGAGATTGATCAGTGGCAACCTTGTGAGATTTATGTGTGTGGTTAATCAACAGTGAGTTGCGTGATTTATTGATTTGAGGAGGTGAAGTGTTCACAGCCTTTTTGGCATGGTAAATTCTCTTATAATGACTTTTCATAAGATTATACACATTGATGTGATCATTGATGCTATCCCCATATGGAGAAAATACTAGAAAAAACAACAATTCATTAGTTCAGATATGATTGCTTAGCTATTGAAAAAAGTTTTAACAAAACATACTCAATTAGTATTGACTATTGATTGCTACACAACATCAATTCAACTATGTTAGGTAGAGTATTAAATATCACAAAGTTTCCAGAGTATATTATTTTATGTTGTAAACAAAATATAATAGAATATATGAAAAAATATACAAGGCCAAACAGTTTATAAAAATCTGAATTAATATTTGATCAAGTGTTGGTTTAATTCAATAAGCTGTTTTATATACAATTCAAAATAAAGATTAATAAAAATATGTTTCTTAGGCATGTTCTCAGATTAGAATGAACCAAAGAAAAATCTCACTGTAAACAAATATGATAGTGTAACCATTTAAATTTATAAATATATTAAAATATATGTTTTATATTAAAAATACAGTAAGTTTATTTTTCTATATGTTCGCTAAATTGTGTATGATTGATTGCATGTTTCTTAGAATGAATCAAAGAAAAAGTTCAATGTAAACAAATATGATAGTGCAACCATCTAAATTTAATTAATAATATTGAAATGTGATTTATATTAAAAATAAGTTGTTTTGTTCTAGACATTCACTAAATTGTGTATCATTGCATGTTTCATATCAAATTGTAGCATCTTCCCTAGTTAGTAAATTCCTTGGTTGTTGTCAGCTTGTTGTAATCGACCAACCAGTGGTGTGTTGTGTTAATTGTAGGTGCAATAAGTCAGTGGGAAGGAAAGTAGATAATATGTGATCAATAATTAGTTAAAAAGAAATTACTAAAATTTTGTTTATTGTTGAGAGAAGTTTTGATTGTATCCATTTACTTTACCAGTTAAACTTATTATTAAATCCTAAGACCAGTTTGAGTATGACAACTTCATTTTTGAATTATTTTATTTTAAAGTTTTATGGACAACTGTGAATCTGACCATAAAATCATCTCGTGTGTAACATTGAGCATATCTCTTCTCACAAGTTTTCTAGCCTTGCTTTAGGTAAACTGTTTAAAAATCACTTTTAATTACCTATTACAATCATATTTAAAAAAATCAAACTTTCAAGATTGAATTTCTAGTTAATTCCTGCCTTATGGATTAGCCAAGCAGCCAATGAGTGACATAAAAGAGAAAGGTATTTTAAAACAAAAATAATATGATGCTAGATAGAAGATTATATAATATAAATAATTTAAAAAAATTAAGCTTACAGATAAGCCATCAATAAAAGGAGATGTGTTGATGGCTTATCTCTCTCTCTCTCTATATATATATATAAAAAATTGGTATTTAAGTTTTATATACTTAATTACCAATTTTATTTTTTCAAAAAACAAATTTTCACTATAGCTTAACCTGATCAACTTAAAATTAAGTAATCAACATCCAACACCATATCAAACTCATTACTGTAACATCCCAACTCAGTGGTGTAGTTACCTAACGCGCTAATTTGTGTTGAGCTGGACTTCCGAGGACGGGGAGATCGAGATTTGAATCCCAGTTAGGTGAACTAGGAGTGATTTTTCCTAAATGGTTTTCCATGGGTGGGTTCACTTCCTCTACATTCAATCCTTCCAATTCCTAATCCATTAGCGTAATTAGTACTTAAGCATATAGCCTGAACGGGTAGTAAGATGCAGTGATTAAAAAAAAAAGTGATGTAACAAATAATACGCTCGGAAAGATTTTAAACACAATGTCTAGTTTTATTTTTTATTTTTACATAATATGAGCGTTAATCAAAGTATATTGGACACTTTGTCAAACCTGTAGGGTAAAAAACTTAACTTGCGTTATTCTACTATTGTAGGTATAGCTTATAAGATAGGGTTATAATGTAATCCTTCAAAGTAAAACTAATACCTTTAAGGATAAAGGAAGTGTAAAACCATTGGATTGCATATAACGTCCATATATACTCTCAAATGAAACTGTAAGTTCTTGACTACTCAATGCAATTCAAAATATGTGCAAAGAAATTAGATAGATTAGTTTATAATAATTGTATCATATATTATCTCTCATCTATCATAAAAGTTCACTCTCTTTCAGAAAATTGATTTGTTTTCTAAAATTGCTAGTCCATATACAGATTATATTTTTACATTAAAATGACCAATTCAACAGAGATATGTCAAACTAAAAACCATAAAAAAGTTATGAAAAAACTTACCACTGGTGTTTATGTGCTTTCTATTCGTGATGGTGACATTCCTCATTGTCTGGATGAATTATACACCACACAAATGAATTCATTATAGATTATCTCCACTATGTTGTGAATTCGTTAGTATTAAATGATGCCACCAATCCCTCTGCTCCATTTTACAACTGCAATGAAAATCAATGTGCGTACAGTAGGCATATATATTTAGTCACACTAGTAACATATTTTTATTTTTCATCCTTAGTAGTAGACTTGAGTGCAGACTATTGGTGAAACATTTTAATCTCAGAAAATAGGAAAAGGGTGAAGTTTAAGGACATGTGGCAGTGCCGACCCAAAGTGTCAATTAGTGAANGTCGCAGTGCCGACCCAAAGTGTAAATTAGTGAAGAAATATTTAAATACCAGCATGAGAATACCAGTACCAAGTAAGGCACATATTATTTATAAATTAATGAAGTAATATTTAAGCCTATTATTTGGCATTATATTTATAAATTTATTCAAAGCTATGTTTAATTGTACACAAAAACACAATTTTACTATTCATATGGCCCGTCAGCTTAGCTCAGGTGGTATTGTATCAGCATACTGAACTAGGGTTTCGAGTTTAATTCCTGGCATGGACAAAAAAAATAATTGGTAAAATTGGGACTTCCCCTTTCACAGTGATGAATTAACCGTCAAAGCATTGGGTGTTTAAACTGTTCTTTAATTAGGTTGGTTTGTAAGTCATAAAATAATATAATTATTATCTTACTACCAGTTTGGGTTATACACACTTACACTAATGTGTAATGGTAGGATGATTGTGAGATGAAATGGAGGACCTACAGTTTAGTGTGGAATATAAACTATGGTGGAGGCCTGGCATTCCACATATTCACAAGTTGTGATTAATACAAGTCTTGTCAGAGGTGAAGGAAGGGTTTGGCAAACAGATAAATCTGTATCAGGAATTAATATAATTAGTCAGGTTAGAAAGTGCATGTTAAATATCCTGAATTTTTTTTTTTTAAGTATTCAAATGGAAGGCCAATTTTCAAACAATTCACTAAAACAAGCTTAAAATACCAAAATACAAAGAGAGGATACAAACTAGCTCCCTACAATCCAAAGATAGACATGATTCACTTCTTGGTCCCTTCTCCTTGACTGTGTCCTAACAACTGCTTGTTTGATACATTATATGTACATTCAGCCTGCCATCTTCAACAGGTAAACAGAACTTCTATCCCCACCCCTTCTCCCTAACATCAACACAGCTACATGTGCCTCCCCATATGATGGTCAAACATTGGTGTGTCGTGGAGGGCTGCAAGGGAATCTGACCTTTATAAAACTGTACCTCTGATATATTCTTGCCCACTTGGGCCCTATTTGACCAATCATACATATTCTCTGCTATGCATGCCTCACACGGGAATGTGTTCCCCTCTATACCTGACCAATGGATGCTCTACTGAGGGGTGTGAACAATTCACAGGTACAGTTTAAACTAATGCTGCTTAACCTGGCAACACTTCACAACACACCACCGTGGTCAAATAATGTGTGACATTATTACTCCTGGACAGTAAAATATAAGGATACTTCCTAATTTTCAAGAACATACAATATGTAGTCAGATACATAAAGGAAGAAACATTTTCGAAAGTTGCAAAATCTAATAAAACCATCATATACTCATAATCATAAGCAATGCCCGATTTACATATGTAGGAGACTCAATGTGGCCTAGAGTGCAGGGCCCCCATAAAACCAAATAAATTACATCAAAGTGTGTCTGAGGAACGATAAAAACTAAGCAACTGTTTGATCACTGAATGCTTAGTGGGGACTTTCCTGGTAAATCTTTTAATTGTCAGCAGGATTTTTATTTTTTATTTAAACCACACACCAATCAATTTGTTCTTACCTAATTGTTTCATGCAGGAAGAACATTACTGTAAGCCCAAAACAAGAAGGCATTTACAATATAAAATTCGAGTTAATGTTTTATTTCTTCTGGAGGTTTGTAGGGGTCCCTGTTTTTGGAGTGACCCCCTGGGGCAATTCCCTCCTCCCCCTAAAATCTGACACTGCTCAAACATATAGTCATGTGATTTTCAGCTGTCAGTTTTGAAAGATGAAATCAATACCTTCAAGATAACAAAAATTGTTTGGTAAAATAATATCAACATTTGACAAGTTCAAAATGATGTGGGTTTTTTTCAACCAGAGTTCTAACTTATACGGTATATTTATTTAGCACTGTGTCTTACTACCCATTCAGGTTATACAAACGAACATATAAAAGTATAAAGGTCAGAAACAATAAGTGGATGACATTATGACAGTAGTATGTAGAGGAATCAGTTAAATTGTCCCACAGAGCATTGATCTGGTATTGAATAATTAATTTCACTAACTTAAATACTAGAATAGGTTAAACTGTCTAAAAATTATACATATTAAATGGAATCAAACTGTGAGGGATATTTTAACTATGAGAGGAATAGCCTTAATAAAATAACACTGTAATTTAAAAGTATGGATCGTAAATTTTAAATAGGTTTACCAATACTGAAGTGCAATTAATTTGAGTACCACTTTAGGTATTTAGTAGGAAAATCCAGTGATTGTACAGCATAATAAATACATAATTATATAATTTGTTTGGAAAGCTTTTGAAAAGCTTAAATAATATAATGAAAATTAATAGATGTCCCTCAACCAGAATTCAAACCTTTTTTTCAAATATATCTTTTTCTTATGTTTATTTTTTATTTTTGAACCGCATTTCACTATTTATTCAGACTATCCTTATTTTAATCAAGCTTGTAGGTTAGGGATAAGGAAAGTAGATTTTAGAGAAAATGTACCTGTAGAGCAGAAAATTATTTATGAAACACCTCTCTCAGTACACCCACTGGGAATATGAGCCCCAACCTCCTCTTAACTGTCAAACCAAATTAAATGAGCTTGATATTTAGTCTGTGTGTCCCCAGATGTGGATTTTTTTATCATAATCAAATAAATCATTTTTTCACTTACATAAACTTTTAACACAGCTCACATTATAATGTCTAAATGGTGCAAATTACCCATGATATACCACTCAACATTCCTTACTGCGAGTATAGTTCCCTCCCAAGAGCAATCAATACAAACGCAAGAGGGCAGCTCACCTAGCTAACAACATCGTACATACCCCACTATCAATTATTAACATACAATCAGGATATCAATGGAAGATCAATAAAATAACATTAGCTAGGGTGAAGGAAACATGAGAGAATATAAACAAAAGTCTACAATTTTAAAAACTGTAAGAAAAATATATTTAAAATCAAAGCTTATACAATGGTGTGTTCCACAAAATACTATATGCTGTTGGGTGTTTCACTCATGCTGGGATCATGCTCAACTTAACGTTAACTTAAGGTTAACTTAACATAAACCATCTCCTCGTGTTTTTAAATGGAAGCGACCATGATGCAGTTAACATTCACTTGCAGTTAACTTAAAGTAATAGATGTCCTGGGAGGTCTTTCACCTTAAGTGAACGTTACATGAAGGGTATCACATGATCTAGCCAGCCAATCATTATGTGAGTGACGTCTACATAGCTATTTATTAATTCATTTGTTGGTATTATGACCAAGGTTTACTCTTTAGGTTAAGTGCTAGTGATCAGACATTGAAACATAATAATTAAACTAAAAAAGGCAAGCTAAATTTTATCAAAAAAGTGTAATAATAGATATTTATTATATCGATTGAAAATTGTACACATTCACAGATCACTTTACAAATAGTACATATTACAGGTCATACTCGAGAATGCAGATGTTTGACTCGAGTTATGTTAAGTTACGTGAATTGTGATCACACATCTGTTTTCTTAAGTTAAGTGAACCTTAAGTGAATGTTACGTTGAGTTAAAGTTAAGTTGATCATGATCCCGGCATCATAATAGACCCAAGTTATAAGAAAACGGTAGCTCAAGGCCTCCTACAAGTTAAACATCCTGTATATAAGATTATAGAACAATTTAAATTTTAAAAATAATTATAAATAAGGCCTATGTTTTATAATGGATGTAGATTCTAAAAAGACCATTTATTTGGGTTCCCATCCCATTATCTTCCTGGGTTTCACACAGTGAATTAAATTAATGGGGTAGGGATGAGAAAGTTAGAATTAAAAGAAAATGTATACTTACATTTACATGGGGGTGGAATGGGAAACCATTTATAGGGAAAAAAAAACTCTTAAGACACTCAAACCCTGATCTCCTCATCACAGGTAAACCAAACTGAATAACCTTGAAATTTAGTCTGTGTGCTCACCACTGTTGGTAAATCTATATTTATAATATTATTTAATAAATCTTTGGTAGCTGCTCTCCAGGCACTTGTTCAAATTTGAGACACACTTCTTCATATAGCTCTTCCAGGACTCCAGAGTCAAGAATACAAACCAGAACCACTTTCATTTTGGTCTCAAATGAAACACATGGTTAGGAATTTAGGAATTTTCAAATGTTTAATAAAGGTTAGTGATCTTATGTTTAGAAAGTTTCTGTTAAATGCCTTGAATAAAAAAGCATATACAAACTTTTCCAAAAATTACAATATGTGATACTAACTTTGTACATTCAGACACTAAAGCAAGAAATAAACATTCATTCTTGAATTATTGAGAAGGAAGCAACGATTCAAGGTGTTCTTAGGAGTACAGTATCCCTGGAGTTAAAATCTTTACAATACTATAATTCATTCACGACCTAAGTTTACTTGGATGACAGCTCAAAATGTTACTAGAAGTAGTCACCTAATATATCACTACGCCAACAGCTGACATCTATAACTTTGATGACTGTAATGAAAAAAGATGGTAATATATTAATATGATAGTTAACCACAGTAATTTAGGCTAGTATTATTTAGATATTTATTTGAGGACGGTCACAAAATTTATTTATCGTTTTATTCCAATTTAAAAAAATATTCATACTGCTTTAACAAAAACTTCTAACAAACATAGCTTCAAAATGTCGACTAACGAATTTAAACCATATGGCTGAACTTAACAGTAAACTAGTTTTTTACAATGATGCAGACATGCAGTTGATGAAAATATTTTATTCGGTTAAATATTTCAAAATACGATAAAATAATTATAAAATCATTTATTGTATGTAAAAAAATGACAAGAATTTTCTCTTTTCAAAGTAAATATGATGCCTGTGTTAAAAGGTATTGATGTGTGCACTATATTAAACATAATCCATAACGTTCCAAAACGAAGAATAAATACTTTTAATTATGTTTAAAATATTGTTTTGAGTTGGATAAAAAGAAATGATTTAAAAAAATAAAATTGTATGAGAAAACTTAAGTTTAAGCTATTTTAAATGTAATATATAACAGGTAATTAAAGACCTTTACATTTATAACAAAACTGTGATCTTTTACAAGTGTTGGCAAACCAAAACCTAAACATATGATTTTCGAACTGTCATCCAGGTAAAAACCTACCGTGAATGCACAAAATATATATCTGATGAAAATGGTGCTTCAAAACTACAATAAAAAATCTTAAATAGCTTGGAATATTCTGTTGTAGCCCAAAACCAAATTAATGCATTTAAAGACTTTATTTTATATATTTAACGCCCACTTTCTGAACCTACTGATTATATCAGCACATGACATAAAATAGCTTAGATTTATAACAGACACAACACCTTGCCCATTAATTTATAAAGGTGAAAGGGGAAACACCGATTTTACCAATGATACATTTTTCAACTATGACAGAAATCAAACTCTAAATTATTAGCTCAGTAAGCAGACACACTACCGAATGAGCTAAGTCGTCTGACAAAGACTAGATATAATTCACTGTGCTGTTCACCTTAAGTCATAAAATTGTGATGATTTTCAAATAATTTTAAGAATTATTAACATTTGTTGTCATATATTTTTTTATTTAGCACCGGGTATTACTATTCATTTGGGTTATACGCTTATTTACTAATTATGTTAATGGTTTTAGGAATTAGTAAGGTTATATTTAAAAGACGTGTACTCACGTTTGTGTGGAGGTAGAGTGGAAAATCATCTAGGAAAAAACCCTTTAGTACACCTGAGTGAGATTCGAACCTCAATCTTCTCATCATCGGCAGTCTAGTCCACAGTGTGAGTAGCACCTTAGACCATGTGGCCACTAAAGCGGGTCCATAGTTTATTTTGGGATCTTTAAACTTTATTTTTGCATCAACAGTATTTTTAAATAACAGATAATATTGAAAGATAGCTGAATATATGAAATGCATTCAAAGGTTCAAGAAGGCCCCCTTAATAACAATGTGCCTTCACCCAGGAGGTCTAGTTGTAATTTACTGCTCAAACTAACCCCTTACAACATTAATTCTAAAGACCACTCACTGACTCTTCCACCCTTCATTCCTCGAGTAATAAAAGACACGGGAAAATAGGGTGGATGGCAAGGTAGGTGCTATCATGAGAAGAGGGGGAAGGAGTGACGAGAACTTAACATGTACACATGCTTGCCCACATAAATGAGGGGTGCAGCACCAAGAAGGGTGGGACCCTCCCTTTTTAGACATATGGGAGAATAGACCATCTGGAAAAAGACTTTCACAAAAGAAAAGGGGGTTACATACACAAAAAAGTGACAATTGATTTGAAGTACATTTCTATTGTAAAAGTTTTCCCTTGCATCAGAGTAACCATTCTAGTTTGTAATTGCATTCAATTTTTCAAGTTTAGGGTTAAATTTGTATGTATACATCAACTAAGATGATAAAGTAGTTTGTTTAATAAATTAGATTGGATTTAGATTTATTAATAATGCATTGATAATAATTAATATATAATAGCTTCATTGAAAAATTCATAGTAAAATACCAGCATTCACAATTAAACATAATGATTAGAAAGTCTCAGATCAATTTTTAGAATTAGGCCTGGAAAGCTCTCTGAATACACTCCCTCCAGGGGTATACCGAGCATTTTTGTAAAGACTGCCGTATTAAAATTAAGTTAGTAGTCTTGTTTTGATTCTGAATTTGTTACTGTAATAAATACTTGGGTGGATCTACTTCTTGACTACAGAAACAAAAATGTAATGTTTCCCTTTTATTTCCAATCTCGTTTACAAACATCATTAACCGTAAAACAAAGAGGTGTTGTAAATAATTACTGCCACTGTATTACAATTTTCAAGAATAAATCAGTTTTGTACTGTATCTTGGTATTTTAATTAGCCAAAGAATCTCTTTCTCTCTTTACATTCTTAATAATTGATGCAGCTACTTTAGTCCATTCATAATGGGTAAATAGATAGAATTAAATTAACTTTATAAATTGTTTGGATAAAATATAGTTAAAAAATTATGCTTCTACAGAAAAATTGAACCCAGGATTTTTGGCTAGGTGTTCTGTTCCAATGCTTTACCATTCCACAAATTAATCCATTCTCAAGAGCATTCCTCACTCATAGTTTAGCACACTAAACTAAGGGCCAATGGTTTGATTTCTATGTCCAGGTCTTATTTTAAAACTATATCTAGTTTAAAGGAACCCTAGTGCAAGGCTATAGCTGTACCACCCACACCGGTGGTAACATGATCATACACATCACTCTCATGCTATACTGGATTTCCAGCTACAGTGAGATCAAGGTTCGATTCCTGGTCGGGTATACAGTCCCCCCCCCCTCAACTTTCTTCCCTCACAAATGTGGGTACATTTCCTCTAAAATTCTACTTTCCTCACATATCAAATTAGACCTCCATTAGGAAATCCTCGTTTTGATTTATTAAGTAACTATTATATTTAGAAGAAAGTACATGAAAGGTAGATACAAACATATAAAAGGTACAACCCAAAATGACATTGAAAAATTTTCTAGGTGAAAGATCTGCTGTCTTACCCATAACCTCAAAATGTTAGTGGCTTGAAATCCAAGAACATTAACATAGGATCAATCACAGAAATCAGAATAAATGTATTAAAAACAAATATCTTTGTCAACAAATAGTAAAAAGAACACCATATAGTAAAAAGAACACCATTAAAAACTGTTTTGTTGATTAAACATTAATTTTAAAGTAAACATTTGAACTGTTCTCTACAACATTGGAGCTTAACAGAGAAACAGCATGAACAGCCGATTATTAGTTTTTTTTTACTACTGCACCATTTAAATAGCTGATGCTTTATCAGTATTGTCAACTAAGATAATAAAAGCATTCAAAATATAATAAAAGTTATTTTAATAATTTTTAACATTAATACTTTCCACTTAAAGTAAAATTTTGGCTGTGCAAAGCTATTTTTGTGTATAGTTGAGAAAAATCAGTCTAGTATAGTCTAAAAGTTTGTCCTGCCTCTGTAGTTTCAGTAATCTTTGTAGTTCAATACTGTCCTTCCTACCAGAATTATACTGTAGGATTACTAATGAACATGGTGTGTAAAGGAACTGAAATAGTAATCATCTGTATTTTTAATTTTAGTAGCGTTTGTCGATCCGACTTGCTATTATTCGAAACAAAAGTCCACTCTCCTGAACCTAAACCAGCAGTGTTAGATCAGCTTGAGAGCAGGAATCTGTAATTTAATTAAATTTCTGACAAAAGTGCACTTGGGGTGGGGTTTAAATACAATGATTATCCCCGATATCCCCCATCGTCTCACCAAATGAAATTGGGTACATTTCCTCAAAGTTAAGCTTCCTTGACCTGTGCTTAGTTTAATATAAGTTGCAAACATCCTGAATGGGCAGAAAAAATGTTTTCGCTAAAAAAAAAAAGAAAAAAGCAGAGTTCAAACCAAAATGCCTATTTAAGAAGGGCTAGGTTAGCTCTGAAGAGCAAGTTCAAATTGACTGATGTCCAAGAATTGCATATGTGTGTGTTGGTCCCATTTTTATTGAGCTTCAAATAATTAGTGTGTGTGTGTGTATAGGTAACATGAGAAATAGTAGCCCCAAATAAGGCGGTTCAGGCCACCACACTCATTTGAAAGTGAAGGACAACTCTATCAAGTGAGTTTGACAGCCCTTACCTATACTTTTTACTTTAGTAACGTATTTACAACTAACCAGAATAAAGATTTTTAATGAAAAACCAATGATTAAATTGGAAGACAATCCAAATGTTTATAATTGAATGCATAAAATGACTAGATATCTGTTTAGCCCTAGCCCCCCTGACCCTCAAAGTGAGAGCTAGCTACTACACTCCAGTAACAACAAAAAGGTTGTCAGGGCAACACCCTATATTCACCCGGACATAACAGATCAATATTACTAGGGCGGTGATAAACTTGACTCACCACAGATCACTTCAAGCACAAGTGTGAGACAAACATGCATATAGCCAGATTACACTCCCATTCACATAAGTCAGTGAGAGGGTGGGGTTTAAATACAATGATTTCCCCGATATCCCCCATCGTCTCACCAAATGAAATTGGGTACATTTCCTCAAAGTTAACCTTCCTTGACCTGTGCTTAGTTTAATATAAGTTGTAAACATCCTGAATGGGCAGAAAAAATGTTTTCGCTAAAAAAAATAGCAGAGTTCAAATTGACTGATGTCCAAGAATTGCATATGTGAGTATTGGTCCCATTTTTATTGAGCTTCAAATAATTAGTGTGTGTGTATAGGTAACATGAGAAATAGTAGCCCCAAAAAAGGCGGTTCAGGCCACCACACTCATTTGAAAGTGAAGGACAACTCTATCAAGTGAGTTTGACAGCCCTTACCTTGACTTTTTACTTTAGTAACATATTTACAACTAACCAGAATAAAGGTTTTTAATGAAAAACCAATGTTTAAATTGGAAGACAATCCAAATGTTTATAATTGAATGCATACAATGACTAGATATATGTTTAGCCCTAGCCCCCCTGACCCTCAAAGTGAGAGCTAGCTACTACACTCCAGTAACAACAAAAAGGTTGTCAGGACAACACCCTATATTCACCCGGACATAACAGATCAATATTACTAGGGTGGTGATAAACTTGATTCACCACAGATCACTTCAAGCACAAGTGTGAGACAAACATGCATATAGCCAGATTACACTCCCATTCACATAAGTCAGTGAGACAGGGAAAAAATATGCCAAGGAGCTTTGGTTCAATTACAAGAAGGGTCTAAAATAAATTATTTTTTCTTATGCTCTCTTTTTTTAATTGTTATATTTTAACAATAGGGTTATTTGAGTTTACGTTAGCAATAAGGAGTGAAAAAGGTAGTTTAGAAGAATGACCTGTACTATTTTGGAGAGAGGATGGGAAAGCTAGAGTGATAAATATCTTGTAGAAAACCACCTGGCCATTATCTTACTCCTTGCAAGAATTTGAACCTTACCATAAATTGAAAAATTCAAATTTCAACCTTCCTATGATCATATCTTCTGATTTATATACAGCCATTATTCTGTTATGGGATAGCCCTAAGATACTAAAACACCCTCAGGCCTCAGCGATGTCTTTCGATTAATCTGCTTCGGTGGCCATATGGTCTTAAGTGTCACTCTCGCAATAGACTAGACTCCCAATGACAAGGAGATAAGGGTTTGAATCCCAGTTGAGTGTAATGAGAATGGTTTTTCCTAAATGGTTTTGTACTTTTTCTCCATGCATATGTAGGTACACTTCCTCTAAATTCAACCGTCTTCATCCCTAACACATTCACATAATTATTATGAATGTGTATAGCCTGAACAGGTAGTAGGTCACAATACTAAAACCCTCTTCCGACCCCATTCTGAAGACACCTACCAAAATATTAAAATTTTTTATGTTGATGTGAATTATTCTTTATTACATTATTTGAAAGATGTCTCGCAAGTAGGTAGCTCGAAATTTAACACCAACTATACATTTTGAAGTGTTAATACAGCTTGGTTAATGTAGCTTTATTTAGGGTTATGTACTTTGAGGACTTTGAAAGTTGTAGCCCCTTATGCAGAGAGATATTGTATTCAGAAAATTGAAAAATGACACCTGGACACAGGAATTGAACTCGGGACCTTTGGCTTAGTATGACAATGCTCTAATCCCCAATCTATCCAGCCATAGTTTCATACCCAGGATGATTCTTCACCCATATTTTAATTCGTACTAAAACATATATAATAAGTAGCATTCCTGCTTGGGGTTCATGGACTATAAGTATGTGACAACTTCTACGCTCACTTCTACAAAACTATACCTTTAAACACTTCCGTGTTCAATTACAACAATTTGAACGATGGTTTACTCTACTATCAAATACTTTAAGTTAGTAAAATTAGGGGGGAGGATCAACTTTGTTTTAAAATAGGATAAAAAATTGGAGTTCCTATTTCAATGTAAATGTTAGTATAGGTTTATATATAGTATGCAGCAGTTGCATTGCTCAAGAAAAGATAAGGAAGGGACTTACATATATTATTGTCTGTGTATTGAGTCTTACTGTTTAGACTATCTACATATTTACACTAATTAGTTAGGGATGAGGAAGGTTGAGTTTAGAGAGGAGAGAGTGGGAAACCATTTAAAGAAATAAAATATTCAGGTCACCAGATCAAGATGTGAGCTCCAGCCTAGTCACAGGCAAACCATACTAAGCAAGAAAAAAGCCTTAGTCTGTGTGCCATTTCCCAACAAAGTTTATTGCCCATTTGTTTGTAACTATGTAAAAGTTTATTTTCAAGCGTTGACAAACTCAAAGAAAAAGTGAGTTTTAAGGTGTTTTTTTTGTAAAATGTTTAGTCTCTATAGTTATAATACAGTACTAGAGTGAGCTATTGGTTTTTAAAATATGTCTCAAATTAATGGTTTATAAATATAAATGTGGAAATTAAGTTTATTTGCAAAAGCATGCTTAAGTGTGCCGTGGAGTTTGGGAACCATGGTTCTAAGTTATTGGTTCAATTTTACTGTCAAAAAATTTACATAAAAGTCAGTGAGTGCACAGTTACTTAATTATATTAAAACTACAATACTAATATCCATGTCATGGAGTGGGTCAGTAATAATTTGGCAGTTTCGATTTTAACAACCAAGTCAAATAAAAAGTCAAAGAAAAAATATTTAAGGAGTTGCCCTTGAATTTAAAATGAGATGATCTCAGGTGTATTCTTACACACAACAATTTTTCTTTTTATAAAAATTGGTCTTGGATATGAAAGGTCAAATTCATATCAATATTTTAAGCGCACCACAGATTCTGACAATGTTGACTGATAGAAAATGGGAATATTTTTTATCAATTTTTGAATAAACTCTTCACAATTAAGACCATTTACACATCCTGAAAACTTATTGAAACTATAATTAATATCACATCTAGGAACACAAAATTGTCTTGCCATTTTATTTAGCTGTTATAACATTATTATTTTTACCTTCAGTATGTAGGTCTACATAGGCCCATAGATTCAAGCCACAGTAATTGAGGACATCAACATGGATTTGTAATTAATTGAAAACTATTAATTAGCATACACCATAGGAAAGCTAAGGGTCCATAGTTTCAAGAATGGTTAGTCCATAATATTAATATAAATTACTTATTTTTTATGAAACATAATTATTTTTTTAAATTTCTTGCAATAACTCAGGTCAAAAATTTGTGTTGTCCTCAATTTTATAACTTACTAACCAAGAGCTGTTATTTCCCATAATTTGGTTTGTTACCTTTCATCTAACTTTTGGGAGTATTCCTCCTCCCCTAAATTTGAAATTTCCTTTTGTAACAACTTGGAATTTAATTTTTGGTATTTTTGTCACACATTACAATTGTGGATTTAGTGCCTCCTCCCTTACTTTAAGATACTACATTAGCTCCTTTAATTTTAGGATCAAAGATTTATTATTAGTTTATAAAATAGTTACTAAAGTAAAATATTGTTATGGAAGGAAATAGCAAATTATTATTTTTTTGTTAATAAACATTGTTTTAGGCCTATCTAGTTAAAAACAATTTGTTTTGGACATGACCTAAAAATAAATCTTAACTCATATATAAGAATTTTAAAAATAATAATAATAAAGCCTAATTTTGAGAGATTTTTTTTGCTGCATTAAATGAGTTGGCTAAATTGCATACACCTTATGTTTAGTTTCGCTCCATTTTTTGTTTTAATATGTTCACTGGGTGATTTGCAATTGGTATTAAAATCTAGTGGAGATTGATCAAATAGAGCAAACTTTTTGTAGTGTTTAGTTAAAAATGGACAATAGATATTTTAGTTTAATAGTTCACTGATCTATTGACAGTCCTATAGATAGTTGAGCCCACTTTATAACCTGTCAGAATAGTATAGTGAATAGGCTCTTATGACTAAAACAGGTGCACAAAGGATTCTAGAATACAAAAAGAAAAGAAAAATAAGCTCCGATTTAGTAGAATGAGATGAAAAAAAAGGACAGCCTGAAAAAACAAAAACAGGGGAACATTTGAAATACACTGGAGGAATAAGTAAACTCAGGCAATATGAACAAGATCAGAAAAGAAAACCAAAATAGATAATGCAGCCAAGAATTTCTTCATTTGGGATGATATTAGCTGGCAATATCCTGGAATAAAAGACTTCAAATCTGTTTAAACAGAACAAGGACGTGAACAGAAACAGAAGAGATTACTTTCAGTAAATCTTGAAGAAGCATACAGCGTATTTATCAATCCTGATCCTCTTCAATTTTCAAAGTCTAAGCAGTTTTGACCTGAGCAAGTAATACCTATGACAATGAGAAACCAAGAAGTGTGTGTTTGTTCCTATCAAGAAAATGCTGAGTTATTACTAGCCTCATTTAGTAAAATTGTGCTTGCCCCTGAGTTACCAAATTCTTTGATTGAAGTGGTTGATTTTACACTGTGTTCTATTGAAAATCAAATATATATTGACAGAGTGTGCTCTAAATGTGATGTTTAGAATTTGGAGCCATTTTTAAAGAGATTTCTGACACGAGAGCTGAAAAGAGCTCTTCCATTAAATGGAATTGTAGCTCTACAAGATTTTGCAGAAAATTAAGCAATTCGACACCAGGAAGAAATAATACAAGCTCACTAGAGTTCTCCGAGTGTACCATTTTTTACAAATATTGTTTATTATAAAACCAATGAGGATGTATTAAAACACCTAATACATCCTCATTGGAACTACAGCATCATATCTAGCCCTATTAAACACAATAAAGATTCAGTTCCTGTATTTAATGCTGAGATTTTGAATGACTTAACTAAACTACCATTTAAAAGTACACATGTTCATTATTTCAAAGATGGGGACACAAGTTAGTTCAAAAGCAAATTTACACTCGAGTATTTAATTTTTCATGAAAAGGATTATGTATGTACCCTGCAGATAAAAATTATTTTGGAACCTCTCGTGGTAAAGGTCCACATGCTGGAATTGGTAGAGATCAAGAGAGTTGTGTTAAAGTAGGGTGTATACCTGACTATAGTTTTTAAATTCCAGTATATTTCCAGTATAATTTTTTAAGAAATCCAGTATATATGAAAGGTACTCAGAGACAAACAATCCCTATTTCAAAATCATAAAATTATAGAAAGTTAGGGTAGTCCTAGGTATGTCATAGTTAAACATGTTTACATCAAGAATCAAGTGTATTGATGCATATATTATAGTATATACTAGGGATGGGACCCTAGAACCTACAAGGAATATTCATGGATTCAAGACCCAGATCATAATGATATTTTTAAATAGGTACTAAGTTTGAGTTATTTTTTAAAAGTATTAAAATAGTTAAATAGTTTCTTGTGGTTAAAACCAAAATAATTACAGGAAAAACCTAAGAGTAAACCCCAGATAATTAATTTACCATTTAATGGTAACAAATCAGAAGTGAAGGAAAATATCCTAGTTATTGGGAAAGTTAAACATATATGCCTACTATATTTTCTAAAATTCAAATTTTTACTTGGGATTTGATGGCAAAATGAAGTTTCAGATTTGAAAAAAGGTGGATACATGTGCATACACACACACACACACACACATTACATTTTTTGAATTACCTATACCACCGTCGACCTTGGTGGTCTTGGGGTAGAGTGCTCACCTCAGGACCCAATATTTGTGGGTTCGAACCCAACAGAGGCCGAAGGATTTTTCTTGAGCGAGAAAAAATCATAGCTCAACATCCTTCGAAGGGGAAGTAAAGCCGTCAGTTCCATGTGGCATGTAAAATAACCCTGGAAGGTATGTGAAAATACCTCTCCTGGCAAAATTGGTAGGTCATTTCCCCTCACTCATAGAACTTTAAAGTTACAAGTAATCAGCACTGGTGGCGCAACTTCAAAGAATGATTACAGCCAGAGAATTTACTTTAACACAAAAACTAACTACTATCCCCAACATCCCTTGACAGTCGATACTTTCCACAAGTTATATTTTTATAGTGAATTTGTTTAGTAAATATATAGTAATAAATATACAGAATCTTCTAAGAAAAATAACCAACAAATATTATGTTGATATAAATTACTTGGAAATAAAAATAATTGCAGTTACCTAACATTATTAAAAATTAAGATGATAAAACCCAAAACCAAAGTTTTTTTTTAGAATGGAGACAAATTGAAATTTGTTCAACCACAAAACTTTTTCAATTTTTGAATTTCATGTTCTAACACTTCTGCCTCTTCCTTTGCTTTCTGCAAAACTTTTCTTCTTTTCACTTCTAATTTTCTTATTTCTTCAGATGCCATTTTTCTATTATGACTTAAGTCTATTTCAATCTTTTTCTTCTTTTCAAGCACTTCTTTCCTTATTCCTAATGCATTCCTCACAGCATGAATAATCTTTTTTTAAATTTTCATATTTAGAAGTCCCCCAGCTGCAGTGACTGCATCATAAATTACATGTTGAGTAATAGGTGTAGGTGTAGGTTTTCAACCAGACATTCTTTAGCCACAGAAAAACTTCGCTCAATGGCTGCATTGCTATGAAAGAGAACAATAATTTTTTTATTGAAGTATTGTAGCTCCTGGGATGCATTTACTATAGAAAAAATATCCATGAAGAACTTATAAAGTTGGTCACCACTTAAAGTGAATTGTTTAAGGTAGTCAATAACTTCTTGCTTTGATACAAAGGCCAATAGTCTCTTTTTACAACATCAGCTTGCATGCTAGATAGTAGTTTCTTGTCTAGTAGGACTTCTAATGCAGACGTTATTCTATAAGTCCTAACAGATGGATTGTGCATGACCCGCCTCGGTGGCGTAGTTGGCTAACGCTCTTGTCGTGTTGAGCTCGACCGCTGAGGACGGGGAGATCGAGGTTCTAATCTCGGCCGGGTGAATTGGGGGTGGTTTTTCCTAAATGGTTTTCTACTCTTCCTCCACGCAAATGCGGGTTCACTTCCTCTAATTCAACCTTTCCAATTCCTAATCCATTAGCGTGATTAGTACTTAAAGCGTATAACCCGAACGGGTAGTAAGACGCGGTGCTAAATATTATATTATTATTGATTGTGTATGACTGCGGGAGAGAGACAACTAGCACCTTTGACAATTTTGTAGGGGAGAGGAAACTTATGTAAAAGTTTGTCTGAACTGAAGTATCTTGATGTCTTTAATTCCTTTCAAAGCTGCTGATGCTGTGAACACAATATCTACAATAGGATTGTTTCTTTAAATCAATGGCTAACAATTTTTTGGAAGTATTTGCTGAATTTATTATATCACATTTTACAATTCTGTTCATCAAGTGCTCAAGTAGTTTATTTAGATCAACTAATTGTGTGGCAAACAAGATAGACCAGAGGCGGAGTAATTGAGGGGTGGTTAAAATAGAACTATCAGTACTCCAAATAATATCAGGGGTCTCAAAATGCTTAATCCAACATTTCACTCAATGTAAAAAAGGCTGAATATTTTTCCAGTATCTGATTCAAAATTCAAGTATATTCCAGTATTTCCAGCATCAAAAATAAAATCACCCTGTAAGGGCAAAGCTGCATAAGAAAATAGTTATGAACATTGCTAGAAAATTTGCAAACGCCGCTAGTCAACTTGCACCACCTGTGAATACTATTTATGTATCTGACTAAAAGATTAATATTAGTCAAGTTACACTACTTACAAGAAGGGAACAATGTGGTCCTGTGATAAGTCTTCATAATTTTCACTTTGTTGCATCAAGATACAGCTTGTTGGTGATTCTTTAAGACTAACTTAAGTTTTTCGAAAAAATGTAGGAAAGATTGTTCAAATCCAGAATCTTGGACAGGAAGTGGAATTTGTGAAAACTTTGAGTGTTACTGACAATACCATAAGTGAAAATCCATATATGTGCTGATCAGGTTTTCTTATAAAAGACATAATTCATATTTTAGGTATCTTTGCAAATTGTAAAATAAGTCCTTGAAGACAGTGTAGACAAAGTAATGGGTATGAAGTCCATGGATAAAAACCATACTGTATTTAGGTGTAATGAGTATGACATTTCAGTGGTCTATAAAAGTGATATAATATGCACCATTCCAAGACCCTGACCCAAATTGAAGGGACAGATAAAGTCTAATAATATTTTAATGCTTATATTGATGTCAATGAAGCATAAACTTACCTCATAAAAAATTAACATATTATAAGCATGTAGGCCTATAAAATAGATGTGAAAACATTGACTATTTTCTAGAAAATATTTTTCTTTCCGTAACAAACAATGAAATTTTATATTGTTTTTTGGGGGGTATATTTGCAATTTTAAACATTTTTGTTTATGGTGTCTTACTAAAGCTAATACAGGGTTCCTACACTAAATCATGACTTTTTTTTTCAAAACTTTTCAAGGAGTTTCTACAGTTCCTCCAGGACAAATATATAAAGTAATCGTGGCAAAATACACATCAGTACATGGTTTCTTTTATATATATATATATATATATATATGTATATATGCAGGCTCTACACCCCAATAAGCCTGCACCTTTCCAACTTATAGCTATTTTATATTTTTTTCATGTAGTCCATGATGCAATGAGTTGTTTGAATAATTAAAACATAACATAAGCTCACAAGCAAATAATCATGGGTGAAATATGCGTCTTCCCTTTCACAGTGATGAATTAACGACCAGGGGCTGGATGTTGTGTCTATTCTAGATAAAAGTTAGTTTATAAGTCACGTGAGGATATAATCAATCAGTTTATAAAGTGCATTTTAAATATCAAAAATAAATAAATCACTTGCAAATAGTCATTATATTAATTATGTTTTAACTACTTTTTATTTCGTAGGTACAAATATAACAAAGGTTATCTAATTTTCACAATAATAATTTATTGTCATGTTTAAAAAAAAAGTGTATGATCGGGTCAGTAGGAGTATGTTGTTGAATGTCCTTAGAGAGTAGAGTGCGGATGCATGGTCAGTAAATGATATTAAGACAGTGTATGATGGAAGTAAAGCATGTGCTATGGTGGATGGAGATTTGAGCTAATGGTTTGACATTGAACAGTGTGTGGGCAAGGTTGTGTTATGTCTTTATGGTTGTTTAAGGTGCGGCAGAAGGGTGCGCGAGTAATTTTACAGTTTTTGTAGCATTAGATTTTTTATATGTGCAGTTTAATAAAAGAAATATCATTTGTTTGCTTCCAAACAGAGCAGAACGTTTCCTTTGATCACACACATGCCTCTGTTAAAATGATCACTTTTCTTTCCTTCCACAACACTAAAATTTTTTTTTTAAACTATAAGCTTAGAATTATTGTACGTTTGATAAAACATAATGTTATATTTTGACTTGAAGCAATAATATCAACATTTTGCCACTTCCTAATAAATATCTTCCTTCTGTAACAAAATTAATAATGTGGCTTGAATCTATAGCATAAATAGTAGTAAATTAATGTGATACATGCATACTATGCTCAAACGTATCATACAAAACAGATAAATCACATGATTGGTTAAATTTTGCACAGCTAAACAATTTAAACTAATAAACAATAAGCTTCAGAGTACAGCTACAGTGTAGTTAGTTGACTAGCCCCTACTGCGGTGTTGCCAAAGTTTAGTATCCCGTCCTGTTACTAAAGAAAACCTTGATTTTGAGCCTAGAGCTTCTTTAACATTATATGCCAATTTAATAAATGAAGTGTTTTGTTTCAAACTAAATTTAAAACTGGTATAATATTTGAATCTATGAAACATGTTATGAGAACTTTTTTTTATTATAAAAATAGTTTAATTACAGCAACTAGTCTCAAATGACTAGAACCAGCTTTAAAAGAGAGATTGAATTATTTTAATACCTATCTGTTCTGATGTAGCTTTAACTCAGTCGGTAGTGTGTTGATTCCCGGCACGGCCGAAAATTGATCAGTGATGAGTATATGGGTTTACTCTTTCACATTGATAGATTGACAGCCAGCGACAGGATGTTGTACTCGTCCTAGTCTTTAAATTAGATTATGAAACATATGAAGCTATGACAGACCTAGCAAGCCAGTAGTGGAAAAATATATGACTTGAATAAAAAACTTACCCTGGACATAGGCTGGGAACAGTAATGTAATGTTTTGATGTGGGTCTAATTAGATATCTAAACTTCTTCTTGCACATGCCTTAATATAGTTTTGTGTGTTGTTGAAATATTTATTGAATGTCATAATATGTACTTTTTATCAAAAAAACTATTGAATGTTGTCTAGGCCAAATATTGTTGCTCATAGGCCCTGGGCACTTTAATTATAACATTTCTTATAAAAGGGGTAGGTGTTTTAATTTATTCTAACCCTTTGACTGGGAATGTCAATTACCATGTTTTACTACCTATTCAGCTTATACACATTAATAGGATATGGATGAGAAAGAAAGCATTTTAGAAGTAGTCTACATGCATTTAAGTGGAAAGTGAGCGGGAAACCATCGAAGAAAAACCACCCTCAGTAGAGCCAAGTGAGATTCGAACTTTGATCTTCCGGTTATCAGTCTAAAACGATCATTTGGCTACTAAAGTGGATATGAAAAAGTTGTTTTAATACTACATACATATACATACTTAATCACACCATTCCTTTAAGGGATAGGCAAGAAACTGTTAATATAACTCAAAAAACAGCTTTGTACTTAATCTATACTCTCTAACTTTCTCCACACTTTCCTATCCTTGCATACTCCATTCGCTTCAACAACATCCATACACCAAGTCATACATACACTTTTATTCTTATAGCTCTTATGTTTCTTTTTTTCACACATTCTTCTTGCACAACATTAAGTCACGTCTTATATGACCTACTACTTCCTTTTGCTCCAAACACTTCATCTTCATATAGAGTGTAGAGTTGTCACTCGACCCATACTCATCCTCTCAACATGCCCAAGCCAACGTAAGACACTTCTTTTACATTGACCTAATGGATTCCCCTCTCAAACTGCACTCCTGCACCACCCATTCATTACCGACTCTGCTCTGTCCATACAAATTTTTCTACATACATTTCTTAGATATTTAATTCTAACTGCATTCACCTTGCACTCCCAATAACCCACGTTTCACATCCAAAAACAATGTTGGCATTAACACACCTTTATATACTGCCATCTTTACCTCTTTTGATACTACTTCATTCTTTGCAATAGTCTATATATCCAAATACTCTTTGAGATGCATTCCCATGTCCGTCTGTCGATTTCACCATCCATTCTTTCATTATTACAGAACATTCTGCCTAGATACACAAAATAATTTACTTGTTCGAACAGTTTTTTATTTATACTAAGTTGACTATCATTTCCTGATCCATCCTTTTCAAAAAACATATCTTAGTTTTGGAGACATTTATATGAAGATCCATTCTGTCACCACATTCAAACGATTTAATGCATTCTGAAAGTCCCTTTCATTATCAGCCATTTATACTGCATCATCTGCATATAACAGCATTCTCACATTCCCATTGTCCATTTGTACACCAACCGCATCCTCGCAAGCCCTCAGACACCTATCCATGAAAACATTAAACAACCAGGGGGACATAACACAACCTATTACAATAAACTTTCTTTCTTACTGCTATACATTTCTCAACCACTTGTTGTAATACAAATATTCGGTCCACGCAACCTCTACCTGGCATGAAACCACATTGCAAACCTCAAATCCTGCCAGTAGTTATTTCACGCACCCTCTCAATTAAAAATCTTCCTAAAACTTTGCCTGGAAAACTCAACAAACTAAATGCCCTTTAATTCTTTCTTATATTCACTCTTACTGCCTTAGAGTTCATACAAAGGAAAAATGACAGCATTCTTCCAGTCAATATGTTCGAAATCCCAGCACACAAATTAAACAACTTACACAATCTGGCAAGGAGTACCATGCCTACATACCTAAGAATTTCACCTGTGAGCCCATCTATGACCACAACTTTGCCAATCTTTAACATTTCCATAGCCTTTAACATTCTAGCCTCGTTAATTCTTTCCCTCCTTAAGATCATTTTATCTATTTACTGTTACTTTCTCTCTTCATCGCTCTCTTATACCATTTTTATCCCAGATAAGTTCACCATGTTTATTCCAAATGCCATAGGTCTTTCCTTACACTCCTTATTTCGTTCTCTTTACCCACTTCCAGGGCAGCTTCTTATTTCATTCAAAATCATTCTGTAATATTTTCTCCTATTAATCTCAATTATCTTTTACTCTTTTTAATACTTTCTTTGCATTCATCTTTTTCTCTTTATATACAGTCCCACAATATCTTATGTTCTGCTTCACTCTTCACAACAATCATTCGTTAGTGTGCTTCTTTCTTTTCTCTCACCGCTTATTTAATCTGTTCATTCCACTATGTATCTCTTTTTAAGTTTCCCACCACTGCGGATCCACACACCCAGCTACAGCCTCTTTTATTTTGTTCCAAGCATTTTCAATATCATTAGTTTTTATTTTGACATTCCATTCATGCTCATGTAAAGTTAATTTTTCTCCCAGCTACCTTTCATATTGCGTTTCCACCTTTTAGCTTGCAACATTCCCACTTTCAATCTTACTTGCTTAATACTCTTGCACTGCTTCCTCACAAAATTCCTAACTAAGTCAACAATTGAGATCACTAGGAAGTGATCTGTTCCACATTCAGCTCCACGAACAACCCTACTATTATTTACTGAACTTCTCAGTCTCTCATCATACACCACAAAATCAATTGTCATTCTCAAATTGCCTCTTTGCCATGTATACAAGTGAATATCATGATGCTTAAACCATGTGTTCAACACAATTAAACCTTTTTATAAACACAGGTTCACTAATTTATTACCATTCTCGTTCACCCTGACATCATCATATCTTCCTAACACTCTTTCTGAATTATTTCTTTGGATCCCTACTCTCCACCCATCCATTAATATCTCCTAGCAAAATAATTATTTTACTCAGTTCACATGCATTCAAGAATTCATTGAGATCATTCCAAAACTCCATACCATAGAAGTCTAGATGACACCGAATCATACCTTCTCACAAACAGCTTAGCTGTTAGGTTAAGGATTAAACCTACTTCCACTTACCCATTCATCTACACCTGACCACAGGCTACCATCACTTGTCATCAACAATCTTGAACCCTTTCCGCAATCATTTCCTCTAATAAGTCATTCTCTTTACAACATACTCTTCTCATATTCCACATTCCTATAGTTCATATTCTCGTCAGTTTGTCAACTGATGGGTCTTTCAGTTTTAACCTCAGCTATTCATCATAGCTTTGGTCATCTGAAGCTATTCTTTCACAGTTTCTTAGACTAGATACTGCCTTGACCAGTATACTGTTGCCCATGTCACTACCATTAGGAGGTAGGCGATACCCCAACAAACCAAAAATATAATTATAGAGGAGGGTTGATTTTATCATTCGAAAATCAAAACCCATTTGATTTTTTTTTCATTTATTAAAATAAAACTGTAAATCGGCAGAAAAGCACTGTGCCAGTTTTGTGGCTAGTTCTAATAGCCTAAGGTCTTAACGGCATTTGTAAAGTCCAGTCTACCACCAACATACCTGCTTGTCGGACTTGCAACTACGCAATCGCAAATGCACTCGTAATTACGCTTTTATTAAATACAAAATAGACTGTCTACAATGAAGTCATAAAACATAATTTCAACCAATAGGAACAAACATCAATGATGACTATAAAAGTCATATTCACATTAATGTTTTCAAATAAGAAATTAATATTTAAAAAATATTTAAATCTTTAAATATATATAATTGAAAATCCTGTATTCATTACTATACATTCCCAAGTGCTTTTGTCATAGACCAAATAACTTCATATTATTTGATTTTAGTAGTCCATCCATATTGGGTTTTTTTATTGGCTGAATGCAAGCCAACACAACTACATAAACGCAAGAGATGGACAGTGTTGATCTCCTCCCGACAAGCTGGTCCAACAGTTCCGACATACAATTGTGTTTGTGTAAGCTATTGTAGACAGACAAAATTACGTTATTGCGTAGTTGCGAGTCCGACAAGCCGGTGCGTTTGGTTGTAGATGGGCCATAAGTCAGTAATCAGAAAACTATATAAGCCAAATTATAACTACCTATAATGGCCCGTCTACAACCAACATACCCGCTTGTCGGACTCGCAATTATGCAATCTCAAATACTCGTAATTATGCTTTGATTAAATACAAAGACGTAATTTCAACCAATAGGAACAAACATCAACAATGACTATAAAAGTTCAAATTAATGTTTTCAAATAATAAATAAATATTTTTAGAATATTTAAATGGTTAAATGCACATTATTTTAATTGGAAATCCTGTATTCATTACTATACATTTCCAAGCGTTATTGTCATAGACCAAATAACTTCATATTATTTGATTTTAATGGTCCATCCATATTGGGGTTTTTATTGACTGAACGCAAGCCAAAGCAACTACATAAACGCAAGAGATGGACATGTCCATTGCCTCCCGACAAGCGACAGTTCCGACACACGATTGTGTTTGTGTAAGCTATAGTAGACAGACAAAATTACGTTATTGCGTTGTTACGAGTCCAACAAGCGGGTGCGGTATGTTGTAGACGGGCCATTAGTCCTTAAATACTGTGAATTTGGTTCCACACCAAATTAGAGTGTAATTAATATAATTATTATTAAAGCATATTGATTCATAAAACTTATCATGAATTTATTTTACTTACATAATTTTAATTTTATTGTTTTCTAATTTGTTGGCTAGCACAACACTGTTAATTTAGAAAATGTATAACTTTTAGATCTCTATCCGAAAAATATTATGGCATATTGTAGGCCATTTAAAACAAATGACAAATTTATTGTTAATAACATTTATGCAGGGTTCGCAAACACATTGATGATTGGAATACTTCTTAGAACTATGACTCTACTTTAGCATCGAACCAAACATTAATTTATTTGAAAAAAATTATAGATAGATAGAAAAATACATATAATATAACGATCCTTTGAAAATCCTTCAAGACACAGGACGAAGAAAAAATGCTTTCACAGTGGTGTATTCTCCGGGTATGTTAGTCTTGCACCACATACTCATAATTATATGGTTTAGTTTTTTTTTAATCCAATGTTTGTGCTAGCTGAAAATACTAATATTTAAATTGTTAATAATTATACATATAATGAATTATTAATTTTAAAACTAATATTGGTTCATATTCCAAGTATACTGTGTTTTGAGTAATTCTTCTTCCAAAAGGCTCTACTTAACACAATTGGAAACCCTGGGCTTGCTGCTTAAAAACCTCAAGTCAAGCTAGTGAGGCTTTAATGACCTTGCCAAATGTTTATGGGGTTGCTACACATTCCCTTTCCGCTCGCACACAAATCATTAGCTAATAATTCGGGTGTTCACACCCCAGGTCATGCTGTTCAGATATAGCAAGCTAAACATTGTGCTAACTATTGAAAAAGATTCAAGATCACAATGTTTATGTATTAAGCTAATTTAGTATAGTTTAAGTAAAATTACATTTTATATATATAATTGTAAAATAATAGCTAGTATACGGAACAAGCTTTAAATTATACACTAATTAAATACATTAAGCTATGTTTAGGCATTATAGTCATATGTATTATCATGCATTTGGCAAACACATTTATCCACTTTTTCAAATTTAAGAATTTTAGCACTGGTAAATTGAGGAGGCAGAAGGAGATTTGAAATTCCAACCTTCCCCCTCCCCACATCACCGAATTTAAAATTTAAAAAATACACTGCCTAATTATGGTTTAAAGTCACTTTAAACAAAACAATAAAATACGAGCTGTTTGATCTTTGCCACTGTTGTAATGTTAAAGTATAAAACTGTGTAGCCTATGACAAAATATTAACAAGGAAATCAGTAAGTATTAGTGAATGTGGGGAGAGCTTTGGAAGTGGATAGGTCTTTGAGATCAGAAAATAACAAAACCTTTCTATATGCGCAGGGGGAGATATGTTTGTTGGCTTCTGTGCAAGACATGGCTTAATAATGGGAAATACACGGTTTAAAAAATAATAGCAGAAAAACTACCGGATAGGGAGACAGGAGAACAAAAACATTGATTCATTATTTCTTAATGAAAAAAATTAAGACTATTTGACAGCTTTATCAAGAGAGTTTTTTGAAGAAGACCACAAGGTAGTGGTAGAAAAACTAGTAGGCAAAATTGAAACAACAAAGTAAAAAAAAAGGAAAATGAAAGTATGAAAGCTAAAAGAGAAGGAAGTAAGTAAGGAATACATTTTCAGCTTAAGTGAAAAAATGAATATATAAGAAATAATTGAAACAGTTGAAAAGAAATGGACCAACTTTAGACATGCTATGGTAAAGCGAGAAGATAGTTTGTGGGGAAACTTCAGAGAAAATAATGGAAAAGATAAAACCATGGTGGAAATACACAGTGAGATAAAAAGTGAAAGAAAAGAAGAGAGAATGACAACAGGGGCACAGAAATAAGAAAGACGAAAGCAGAAGTAAGTACCTGGAAATTTAAAAAAGTAGGGTATTAAAATATAAATTAAATAAAAAGCTGAAAGAAATTTTCCAACTCGGTATAAGAAGATGTGCATGGCAACAATAGTATGTGGATTTATCAAAAGAATGAGGAGATAAATAGTGAAGACAAGAATGGTAAAATATGAAACAGGAGAGGTACAAACATAATAGTAAGAGATAAATAACAGATAGAAAGATTACTTTGGCAAGCTTCTAAACGTGAGAAATGACCCCGTTGAGAGTATACAAGAGAGGGAGCACAGTGTAGAGGGTGAAAAGGAAAAGCAATGATAGTATATTAAATTGCAGTAGATATGATAAAGTCAGCGGGAACGGTGGTATTTCAGTGGTTATACAGGCTAATAATATGCATATGGAATGTGATAAATGTTATCCAAGACTGGAGAAGGGGTATTATAATACTGATATTTAAGAGAGGAGGCAGAAAGGCGCGTGGAACTATAGAGTAATACACCCAATGTGACAAGTAGCGAATATAAAGGAAAAAGAATCAGAGAGAAGGTAGAAAAAATAACTGCAGGAGGGATATATGGTTTCAGAAACGGAAGCTCAACGCTGGACCCAATCTTTTTATTTAGACAAATGATACAGAGACAGTGGTAAAAAAATAAATAAATGTGACGACCTTTATAGATTTGTAAAAGTAATCCGACAGTGTACCTAGAGGTAAGGTATGGTAAGCTATGGTATAAAAAAACTACATAGATAAAGCATTAATTAAATGTACGTATGGCAAGTTCTCCAGTTGTGTGAATACGCAGACGGAGGTAAGGATATAAAGATAATGTTATTTGCAGATGATATTATGATATGGGAGGTAGGATGAGCGTGAAGTGCAAAAACAGCTGGATTTGTTGAATAAAAAATAAATTCAATATAGCATGTTAATCACTGTTAGGAAGAGCCAGATGTTGGTGCTGACGAATTCAATATGGCATGTTAATCACTGTTAGGAAGAGCCAGATGTTGGTGCTGACGAAAGGAGCAAGAGTGAGAAGAGGTATAATAACAATTGGAGGACAGATAATGGAAGTAATGGAGGGCTTCAAGTATTTAGGGACTGAACTGATACAGATTGTAAGACTATATTTGAAGATTAGTAAGAGGATACAAAAAGACGACAAATTTTACCAAATTGTATTGAATCTAATCCGGAACGAAGAAATGCAAAGGATAAAGTGTATTTCACACCTATACTTACATACAACTCGGAGACCTGGGCAATGACAAAGGAGGATGAGGGATGAGAGTAGAATTCAAGCGGCGTAGATGAAATTCCTACAAAGTATTTTAGGAACGACAACAATAAATATAGTTAGAAATTAGGAAATAAGGAAATAAATCAGTGTGGAAAAACTAAATGAAAGAATGGACAGAAATAAACTTAGTTGGTTTGGCCATGTTAAGAGGATGGAAGATGAACGACTACGAAAGCAGGAAATGGTGTTAAAAATGGTTGGAAAGAGGCCCAGGGGAGGGCCCAGACTGAAATGGTTGAAGTCAATCAAGAACTGTGTTAGCAGAAGAAATTTGGACTGGAACAAGATGAGTGATAGAGAAAGAATATGCAAAAATATACTATTCAAGCCCCGACCTGGCAGAGTCTGGATCAGGGTAAATGATTGATAATGATGATGATGAAGAAAATCTTTCAACTGGAAACTATTCAAACAGTAGTTCTGAGAACAATTTGAAAATGAGTTGAAAAAGAAATAAGAATGAGTAGGTGTTATAGATTATGGAGGGGGGAGGTCCAGATTACAGCCCCCAAACTGCTTTTAGTTTTTGAAAGTTTTTAAACAGTGGCCTTTTAAATAAACCTTTAGAAAAAAACTCCACATGCGTGTCTTTGCGGTCAACATTGATCCCATGTGAAAAATGCCAGATCTGCCCCAGTTCTGGGCATATCTGGCCAAGTTTTGGCCAAATATGATTTTTTTTCACATGGGATAACATTTAAATATTTTATTTGTGCTATTTTATAGGTATTAATAAATAAATCGATCAAAAGCGACTGTTGCAGATCATATGACTTGACATATTCATATATATAAAAATAGTTTTAAGTAACCTTTATAACTGTCAAAAATGTTTCTTCCTATTTGAATCTAACATTATGCTATACACTATACAGGCTCGTCAGAAGTGCGAGTTGACTACTCAGGGCACAAACAGCCCCAAGATCTTTCTCCAGCCTTATGGTCATGTTTTTTTAGTAACTTTGTGTCTCATCATATTATATCTAAGAGCTATTAGGGTCAGTGTTGGTGGAAGCATATATATTTAGGGTGAAGGTGAATTGACACATAAGGGGATTTGTTTTTTTTAAATAGGAATTCCTACTACCTTACTGTATGACAATTTTATACCGAGGGTAAAATTCAGAATTCAGGATGTCATGGGTGAATGGTGGGAGGCCACGTGCTAACGGAAGGAAAAATAGTACCATGAGGTTTGTGGTACAAACATTAGCTACATAATGATTTTCGGTAGTTAAGGGCAACCTTAAATTTATCTCTACTTTAATTCGCCTTTGGCTCGGCCATGCCTTTATGAAAGATTGACTTTATTAATTATTTGTTGAGCAAGATTTTGGTCTTCCTATTACACGTTCCTGAAACCTTAAAGTGTTTATTTATTACGTGTTCTTTAGGGGTCTACATCAATTGGCAGGGGTAAATTACATTCATAATTATATTGTAGACTTTTCTTTAGTTAATGATTTGTGTTAAACTCACATAACGTTTCGTTGTATAAACGGCTGTTTAATTTCCTTCGAAATATAAATATGTCAGTGTAGGTACGGACAAATATCCTTTCTGCTATCGCGTAGTAAGGCTTATGGTGTTGTTTAAAAGTGGATTGAATGAAAGTTACAAGAAAGTAGCATCGGAGTAAATTTTCAGTGCCACTGAAAAAAGTAAAAATAAATTTAAAAGAATTTAGTTTTTACTCTGTTTGTTAACTTGCATTTATAATTAAAAATGGCGGTCTCCACGACCAAAGTTATTATTTTGGGAGAAAATATTTCCGAACCTGTTTTAAGGCAAGGTACGTATTAATATGTTTTCAAAAAATACTCACTTTTGATATTTACAGGACGTTGCTTAATGTTGTAGATGAATTTGTGAAAAAATAGTTTTAAGAATTAAAATCTTGTGTAACTTGGTGAGTGACCTGGCGGTCTAGGGGTAAGGTGTCAGACTTCTGTGCTGGCGGCCGGGGTTCAATCCTCGGTCCGGGCACAGATTTATCTGATTACCAAACCCTTCCTTCAACTCTGACAAGACATCTTGTGAATGTGGGGAATGCCAGGCCTCCACCGTGGTTCGGATTCCACGTTAAACTGTAGGTCCTCCATTTCATCTCAAAATCACCCTACCATTACACATTAGCGTAAGTGTACAACCCGAACGGGTAGTAAGACGCGGTGCTAATAATAATAATAATAATAATAATAATAATAAAACTCGGTGTAGGCCTATTGACCGTCTAAAAGCAACATACCTGCTTGTCGGACTCGCAACTAATCAATCGCAAATGCACTCGTAATTACGCTTCTCTTAGATACAAAATAATAATTATACTGTCTTCAAATACTTAATGAAACTAATACTGGACAATCTGCTATTTTTTGTGTGAAAAAGCGAAGGTGCTGCGCCCTCACGGCCTGGTGTTGCGAATAGTCTTGAGTTAACATAGACTGCAATGGTTAAATTATTTAAAAATTATATCTTTCTGATAGAATTATAATTACTATCCCAAATAAAATGGCTGGTGGTATTTTTGTGATATATAATTGCTATAATCACAGCATTTCACACTGCTCTAAATTGTACAAAACTTAGGAACCCTCGATGACAATGCGATGAGACTTTTTGAATCTGCAATACAGGCTTAGCTCCTTAAAACAATTAATTACATTTAAAGAGTCATTTACTCATCTTTAAATGATTCTGGTAGATGAAAAGTTACCAAACTGTTGAAAGTTTGGTCACAAAGCCTTTATTATGTACAAAGATATTTAATCATTAATTTCTCAACACACAGCTGGGCCACAGTTTGTACATGCCTGGTATAATGTGTCTTACTCTCAATAGACTGGTTTGCCGTTAATGGGGAGACTAATCCCAGTCTGAACTGTGGGTTGTTTTGCCTAATAAGTTCTTCAATCTCTCTCCATGCAAATGCTGGTGTACTTTCTTTAAATTCAATATTTTTCACTACTCGCCTCAGCGGCGTAGTTGGCTACCACGCTTGTTTTGTGTTGATTTAGACTGGCAAGGACAGGGAGAGTGAGGTTCAAATCTCAGTCGGGTAAACTAGGGGTGGTATTTTCTAAATTGTTTTCCACTCTCCTTCCACGCAAATATGGGTTCACTTCCTCTAAATTCAACCTTTCCAATTCCTAACCCATTAGGATAAATAGTACTCAAGAGTATATTAGCGGGTAGTTAGACGCTGTGCTAAATAAAAAACATTTCTCATTGCTAACATGTTATCATTTGTAGTTTATAACAAATAGCACAGAACAGGTAATGAGATATGGTGAAATAATACACTTTAGTAAATTTTAAGGTAATAATGTCCCAAACAACAAATAGCACAGAACAGATAATGAGATATGGTGAAATAATACACTTTAGTAAATTTTAAGGTAATAATGTCCCAAACTTGCGAAATTTAACCCCTCCTCAAAATTAAATTCTCCCTACACCTATGTATCTATCTAAAATGAATTTAGTGATATAGAAATTAACTAGCAAGGAGGTAAATCCCCTATCACCACCCTTTTAACATGTCCACAATTGTATACCTGACAGTTTTATAATAAAAAAATAAAGTTATGTCAAATGCAAACAATTTTAGTGGTAAATTCATTTTCCAGCTGAGTCAGTTCATGTCAAATCAACCAATCACCCAACCTGACCATTTTGTATTTAAATGAAATTTTTACCAATTATTCTTCCCTTAGAACTAACCACACATATATTTTTTTTAAGATTTTTTGATTGCCCCGTCTTTGAGAAATTGATTTTTGAAATTTCAATTTAAGTAGATTTTTTCTCCCGCACCACATATTTCAATTCTTATTAATTTCTGTTCTATTCCTGCTAGAATTATTCTGTTTGGTTCATTTTTTTTCAGTTTGAAATGGGCTTTAATTTGATATACAACTTGGCACACTTTTAACAACAAAAAATTTCTCTCACTCTTTCAAAAAATAAAAAAATAAATAATAATTGTAATAGTGTTTTTTGAAAATTTTGAAAAAATATATGTTATTTAACTATTATTTATATAAACTGAAAATATCAAAATGGGATGCCTATGGGATCATGAGCTATGATGAAAATTGTAGTTCAAGTAACAAGATTTTCAGCCTGGCTTTAATTTTGTCTTAGGACGCCTCCCAAAAGATATACTACTTTTAAAAAAACGTTTATCAGAGAAGAAATATCCCGAGGAAAAGTTAAAAAAGTTACTGAAGCTTTCAGAATAAAAATTTTGGATATAAGCCCAGGCAGTTCATCTGTAGAAACCTGCAATGCCAATACAGAAATTATAGCTCAGCTAAAGGAAAAATTTAACTCCACCACAGACAAAAGCGTAAAGATGCAAATTTTAACAACTCTGCCTCAAAGTTGGACATTAAAACAATTCAAAAATGAATTTTATAGCGAGAAAAGCAAAAAAACTTTTCAAGGAAAAAGGTATAATGTCATTACCAAATCTGTGGCAAGGGAAAATGTTAGATCCAGACACTTTTGCATTAGTAAAAGAATTTTATAAAAATGATGAAGTTAGCCATCAAATGCCTGGAAAAAAAGATTATGTCTCAGTTAGAATAGATGGGAAACAAACTCATGTTCAAAAATGTTTGATTCTGAACCCTTTAAGAGAGGTTTATGTATTGTTCAAAAACGACATCCAGAGTGTAAAATCGGATTTACAAAGTTCTGTGAGATTCGTCCAAAGCATTGTGTCCTCGTTGGATCAAGTGGCACACATTCTGTATGTGTTTGTATGACGCATCAAAATGTAAAATTAATGATGGCTCAATGCAAAATGCCTAAGATGTATGATGAAGGAATGCCAATAAAAACATATAAAGATTTGATATTTAATATTATCTGTAGTGAACCAACAACAAAGTGCTATTTTAGTGAATGTGATGTTTGATTGCCCAAGCAGTGACAAACTCAGATCTCATTTTGAAGATTGCTTTGAGCAAAATTGTATTGAGAAGGTTAGGGCCTACATTTAAACAATGGTTGCAGATAGAGAACAGGACAACACTAGAAACTATGACAAAACCAACTCAGGAATTTTTGGACTTCTTATTTTTAAAGTATGTCAAAATTACTGTGTCATTCATATATTGTGAAACAGCAGTCAACATATCTGAATAACCTCAAGGAAAACCTCCCCCCAAATGAGTATTTAGTTATATGTGACTTTGAAGAAAATTACTCTTTTATATTACAAGAATCTGTACAAGGTCTTCACTGGAACAATGCACAAGCCACAATCCATCCTTTTGTTAGCTATTACAAAACTGAAAATGCTGAGAAGTTAGAGCATATAAGTCTGGTAATTATCTCTGACTATGTCACATGATACAGTAGCTGTGCATCTCTTTCAAAAAGTAATGATTGATTTATTGAAGCAAACTTTCCCCACACCACCTGAAAAAATACATTATTTTTCAGATGGCACTGCATCACAATATAAAAATAAGTCCAACTTTCTCAACCTTTGCTTTCATGAAGAAGACTTTGGTGAAAAACAGAGTGGAATTTTTTTGCCTCCTCACATGGCCAAAATGCTTGTGATGGTGTGGGAGGGACTGTAAAATGGCTAGCTGCCCTGACAAGTCTACGCATGATATACAATGAGCAGATTATGACACCTCGTCAGCTTTATGTTTGGGCCAAAGACAATATACCAAAAATTAATTTTTTGTATTCAACCAAAGAAGATTATGAAACAGAAAACACATTCTTACAACCAAGATTAAAGAATACAAAAACCGTCAAAGGGACCCAACAGTTGCACAACTACATTTCAATTGAGAGTAAAACTAGGCTGAAAGTTAAGTATTACAGTCTGTCAACTGAATCAAGAGAAGAAATACTATCTGTTGAAGAGGAAGACAACCTATTGGAGATAGTGACATTGTTGGATTTGTAACTTGACAGTATTCAAACCATTGGTGGTTGGTGTGTGTTCTTGGTGTAGAAGAGGAAGACATCAAGATAAGTTTCCAAACAGCATAATTCTAGCAGCAATAGAACATAAATTAATAAGAATTGAAAAATGTGGTGCGGGAGAAAAAATCTATTTTTATTGAAATTTCAAAAATTAATTTCTCAAAAACGGGACAGTTAAAAAATCTAAGATATATATGTTTATGATTGGATCAAAGGGAAGAATAATTGGTAAAAATTTCATTTAGATACAAAATGGTCAGGTTGAGTTTATTTATTTTTTGGTTGATTTGATGTGAAATGACCCAGCTCTGCAAATTCAAAAATTCGCGAAGGTAGAAAACAATATCAAAATTGCCCCTCCTTATCTAAGTGTAGGACTCATTCCTCCCTACCACCAATCATAACAGTTCGTTGGTATGTATAGTAGTTTAAGTAGAGGAGAACATGCTAGGTGGTAATAAATCCTCACAAACTGCTTCTTTGTTAAAACAAATAAAGCTATACATGGGACAGACAAATAAACTTTATTTGCACTTATTTTAATAACTTTTTAAACCCCTATTAATGATAAAACATTAATAAATTAAACCCATTTTAATATAATCACTGATATTTATGTGTCAAACTAACCCTCTGCAAATATATTCTGTTATAATTAACTTTTCATTTGTGTGATTTGAGTTTCGCAGTTAATATGTGACACCACTAGGTTGCAGCACACTAGTTATTCACACTTGTGCCTGTGTTATTACTATAGGATTGTCCAGTATTAGTTTCATAAGGTATTTGCTGTCTACAATGACATAATTTCAACCAAAAGGATCAAACAGCAAAGATGACTACAAAAGTCAAATTCACATTAATGTTTTCAAATAAGAAATTAATATTTTAAAAATATTTAAATCTTTAAATATATATAATTGAAAATCCTGTATTCATTAATATACATTCCCAAGAGCTTTTGTCATAGACCAAATAACTTCATATTATTTGATTTTAGTAGTCCATCAATATTGTGTTTTTTTTAATTGGCTGAACGCAAGCCAACACAACTACATAAATGCAAGAGATGGACAATGTTCATCTCCTCTCGACAAGTGGGTATGATTGTTCGATATACAATTGTGCTTGCATATGCTATTGTAGACAGACAATATTATGATTGTGAGTCCGACAAGCGGGTGCGACCGGTTATAGACGGGCCAGTATGGATGTTGTTAAAGCAAGGGAGTATACAATTTTCAATTTGCAAACACATGGCATAGGCACTCACGCCAGGATCACAATCAACCTAACATTCAAATAACATAAAGAAACTAGGGTGTGACCAGTAGAGCCCGTATTTTTATCTAGTGTTAACCTACAAAATATCTATCAAAATCAGTTAAAATATGTAGTAAAATATGTAACATTGATCAAACCTTATTTGCCCTTGTTTACAATGAATACATAGGCTTATATTATTGAACAAAATTTAATTTTATAGCTGCAAATTTATGAAGGAAGTAATGGAAAAAACTTTCTAAATATACCCACATACAGATAATCTTTTAGCTAGTTGTATTGCATTATTAGTTTGTTTTACACCAAGAAATTTACCACTAATAAATATACTTCAAATAAATAGTATTATTTAACCAATTTTAGAAACCATACAAATACTACAATACATGTCAAAATGAAGATTCAGGATTAGCACAATTCCTGTTTAGATGAACAGTGAATTACAAAGTGCTTTTCAATATGCTCTGAACTTAATGTTTGTCTTCTATTAGATAAAATGTTTTTGTATGAGGAGAAGCTTCTTTTTACATCACAAGAAGTCAGAGGAGCTTATTTTAAAAAAGGAATTTTTCCTACAGAAATTCCTTCAGGTGGATCAACAACTTTACCACTTAACACTCTAAGCACACACACAAATTTAAAGTACCCTGGGCTCCTGTTCAACACAGCCTGGAATTTTGCTTTAACTTTTATTCCTATGTCCTTTGGCACTGCACAAATTTTTTGTGTTACATTTTCCATTAAATTCATTGATTTTTGGAGAGAGATTCCTTCTCCTCGCACACATCCTTCAGCCACAGAACTTTCAGTCCATCATTGATGAACCTTGTTATCATACTGTGATTTGTTTGCTCTAGCACCTTTGAGTTGATCAGAAATGGTTTTGATGTGGCTTCACAATCCTTTTTCACTACTATGAGATTGACTGTGTAGCGTCCCATGGCATCTGTTGTTTCATCTACAGCAACCTAAACATAGGAGTCACCAATTTCATTTCGTATGTTTTCCATTATTTCTTCGTAACAGATATGCAGGTAGTTTCTGAGTGTGGACTTGTTTGAAACATTTCTCTTGAAATTCTTCTCCAAGAATGTGCGAAACTGTGGGACTTGGAGTTTATGCCATGGAATATTAGCTGGTACCATTGTGCTGCACAGATATCTAAAGAATTCATTTTTTGAAGAGGAATGTCCCTGTCCCGTCTGAGTGAGCAAAACTTGCTTCTTAGAAGACTGTAGCTGCTTGTTACGGGTGTGAAGAGCACTGTGACTTCATGGAACAGCCTTTCTTATTGTCACATACTTGGCAAACAACACTCTTCCCATCAGTCCTAAAAGCTTCATGCATTTTTACCCATGAATGTATCTTCACCGACAGCAAGGATAGCACTGGTGTCATTTTACACAACACCTATCGTCTATCCATTGCACTCTATTAACTGATACTTGGTGAACTAACTACATATATGAAGCTGTGGTTGAAATAAACGTTGAAGCTGAAGAAGGGGCTTGGAATGCAATTGTGTGTGGAGGTTTGTCACATGGAATTCTTGGAAAATTTGCTTGGTTGACAGCTGATGTAATATTTTCTTGCCCCACTGTCCAAGTTTCTTTGAAAACAGATGAAAGTCAGACCACGCCAAATATGTCAATTTCCTAGAATTCTTTTTTTGAGCTAAAATGTTTGACTTAAGACTTACTAGATGGTATTGATATTACACCCACACCTATAGATAAGGTTGGTCTGGCTTGCTTTTCAAAATACCGTTTTATGCAGCGTATTAGGGTAATAGACTTCAAATTACATTTCATTGATTGATTTTGGGTTCTTTTTTTTTATCAATTCTTTGCCTTGCCACTTTACTCATTTCTTTTCTTCGACCGAAGAACGAAAAAATGTGCTTATACACTTTACTCATTTCTTTTCTCCAACCGAAGAACGAAAAAATGTGCTTATCAGATTTAGAAGTATTGTTTCTACAACTGATGAGCCACACGAGAGGCGTGCTGCTGTGAGGCCCCCATCTGGAAAAGCTACATTCTCTCCTCTCCCGCCAAACAAAATTACATTGACAACTATAATCCTCTTTAGTGAGCCAACGTACCTGACTTGGACTTTTCTCAATGACATCCCTTCATTGGATACATTCCTTTATGACAGTACATGTTGACTGAAAATTATTGACACATAATTTAAAAGAATTTCCCCTCAATAAACAATAAAAACATGCAACATATTTAATCCTATGTAATATCTACAAAAATATGTAGAATTTTGTAAAATATGTAAAATTAAAAGTGAAAATATGTTACCAAACAACCTAAGTTGCTGACATCTTGCTTTTCACATTTCTAATTGGCAGTATAGAAATATGCAATTACATACAAATCTGGGCTCTAGTGATCAGGATTCATTTAACTTAACACAACAACTCGAGCAAAACACAAGACATTTGGATGGTTTGAAAGCAAATTGCTCACTAAAATTAAATCAAGTACAAGAGGGCCCCATATCTGCAGTTAATACGTTCCTAGTTCTACCACGGTTACGTGTACTGTACACTACAATGTACTTAATGTACTTACTATTCTCGATTCTTCTTGTTGAGACAATAACATGATGATGACGATGGTATGATAGCACAATGGCTGCGATGAAGTGGGGTGATGGTAAACCGCCACGCTGGTGATCGAACCCGGAACCTCTGGATCTACAAACCAAATTTGAAACATTGATACAATGAAAATACTGTAGAAAGAACATTTTATTTTAAGAGAATAAATTTTTGTTGTTGCAGTCAACATTGGTTTTATTAGTATTACTTTATTGAAATTAATAGGTACAAGATATCAAAAGTGGCAGCAACAGATAACATGACAACTTAGGTATGAATGTATGAAAGTAGAGTAAGTAACTTTTGGATCTATTAGATACTGTTCTTACCACTTGCTTTGGTAAATGCCATTGTAGTTGTGATTTTATTATGCTTCTAATTTATTCTTCTTAGTTTAAGTGATAACTTGTGTTGAGTGACTTAGTAAAAAAAAAACCTGGACATAAAGTTTGAGCCAGTAGGTATCTCATATGTTTTAAGGTGTCGATCTTGCTATATATTAGATTGACTCTGATGAGAAGCTCAAGGTTCAAATCTTGCCTATGTCCATCACCTTTCTCCAGTAATTTGGATGCATTTCCTTTATACTTTCCTCATCCCTACCCATAAGGTAAAGCCAGAGGTTCCTGAATCTATACACATTGAATCTTTCAGAAACTGAGAATTCAATACACATTTCTTCTTTTGAACTTGTTTTGAAGAAATTGTTTGAGAATCGATGATGGTACAAAAACTAAATAAAAATGTTGATGCTTTCCTTGACGACAACTTGCACAACCCCCTGGAGAGAGGAGGTGGGGGGTACAGTTAGGCAACTACTAGGTTAAGCTGTCAGCAACCCTTTTGTTAAATATAATTACAATTTTAAATATTCCCAAATTGGTGGTGTTAAACACTGGGAAATTCTGGCTTGTTCATGTCTCATAGTTGGGAACTTAATGTTAAACATTGAAGGGAGGTGTATCTACTGCTATATTGATTTCCCATTTATGGACACTAATTTTGTTGTGTTTGAATTGAGGCTAAAATAATTAATTTATTGGGTTTCCAGATATCACATCTTTTATGGCTGAGGTCTTATTATAACTAATACATAAATTTGTTTTTTATACTATTTGAGGTGTGACTTGCCATCTACATAATTATGTTGATTTTCATTAGGTACATTAAATGTTTATAACTATTTTTTACTTGTTTGCCCTACAAAGATTTTATACTAATTTGTTGGAGTTAACAAACACACTTGTTACTCCAATGGTATTTTCAGACATATTAGGGATAGATGTGGGTTTGCATGAGTGTCTCCAGTTCTCGCTTTTTTTTCTGTATTATTTATCAAAATAGGCTGAGTGTTGCCACTTATAAGGGAGATTCATACTTAGTGGCTAGAAGTAACATCTCAAATGTTGTGTTAACGATATGAAGCAAGCACACAGAATTAAACTAGTTGGTGTCCAGAAACTGCATATGGCTATGAATGGGGATTCTATTAGAAACTCTAACCTGGCTATGTTAAAAAATGTAATGTTATCTAATATACAAATTTCCTGTATAGCTTAGCCTTTACATAGTGAGAGTGAATTTAACATAAAAATAAGTGTTAATTGAAACTAAATAAATGTATATGTAAGGGGTGGGATATATATATATTATATAATTACAATGAGTGTAGCAGTGAATGGGTTTGGGCGTGCACTTATCTTCTTTTCTCAATCACTAGATGGTTATTTCATCTCAAGAAGAGCAAAAGTGGGTGTCAAGCCCCTTCATTATTTATGGTTGAATCAATATTTAGACATTTGAAATAGTTGACTTGATAGCCATCATGGATCACACAATGATTCCTTGTATTTTGCTGATTCATCATGCAAGCTATTTTTGGACTTAGTTTGGCTTAGTTTTGGATATTTATATAATATTTATTTAACCTTAGCTCTCATTTGTGACCGTGCACAATTAATAACTTAACTATAAGGGATCTTGACACAATAATACTCTTGTTAGTTAATTGGTAAGAGTATTGGAACACATCCAAATCTCACAAATTCACCTCTGATATACAGGTGTACTTTTTTACAACTTGAACTTATATTTAAATTATAATTTGTGTACATTCATAATTTTATACATTAGATACTTATGAATAGTTTTAATATAACATAAACTAAAAGATGTTAAATATATTTGAAAAAATGACACCTGGGACCCATGGCCTAAGAATTTGATTGTTAATGTTCTACCACTAAGCTATTCAGAATTAATCCCACACTCAGAGTTATTCCTCACTCAAATAGTTTAGGGCTAAGGGCCAGTTTCATAGTCAAATTTAGTACGCCTCAAGTGCGGCGCTACACTAAGTACATGACGACACCTACCTCAACTCGAATGGAATGGGCCGTTCTCGCATAGGAAACTGGCCCATTCCATTCTGGTTTAGGTAGGTATCGTCATGAACTTAGTGTAGTGCCGCACTTGCGACGTACTAAATTTGACTATGAAACTGGCCCTAAGTCTTTGATGTATTTGTGGGATTACTTTTTAGAGGTTCCAGAAACGCTTTCTATCAGTGACTTTGGAGTCGGCATTTATACTATTTGTACAAGGTTAAATTTCAAATGGTTACACTAGACACAATGAATTGGGATAACCACTAGTAATGGCAGTTACTGTCACCAATGATTATTCAAACTACCACTGTTGTAAAATTAGTATGTCTTAACATATTACTCAATTATATTTTTTGACACAGGAAGTGAAAATGATAGTGACTCAGAATCTGTTGAAGAAATTAGCAGCTCTGACAATGAAGATAGTGATGATGTCAAGGATGAGTCCATCATTGAGTCAGAACAGGAAGTTTCAGATGTGGAAGGTAGCGAAGGCAAAATTGTCCCGGATACCAACCCTGGGTGGGCTGATGCCATGGCAAAGATTCTCAAAACTAACAAACCAAAAAGGAAAAAGTCAGTTGTCCTGGCCAAAGCCAAAAAATTGAGTGATTTCAACAAGAAAATAAAAGTTGAAGACCCTGGCTTCGAGGTTGACGGAATAAAGGAAGAGAAACCTGATCTTGAGGATTTGGACATTAAACCAAAATTTGAACAGATCAAAAGAAGGGTAACTATAGGCTATATGTACACACTAATTTGGAGGAATCAATTAATTAGGCTAATTATAGTGTGACTTGGTGTGTGTGGAAAGGGAAAGAGTTTGGTCAGTGCTGTATTACATTCCTATTATTTATGCAACACACTAATCATGTTATTGTGAAAAGTTATATCTTACAAAACTTATTCTCCCATGCAAATAAATGAACGGGAGTATTTGCACATTAAAAAAACTAAATAATAGTTCAGGTGCTTTGTAACATATGTGGGGGACTAGAAAATCAAGGTTCGAATCTTAGCTTGGTGCATTTTGTATTTCCCATTTCCTCTTTGTGTTAATGTGGAAGCATTTCCTCTAAAGCCTAAGTTATCCTCTTAATCCTTTAAGTTAAGTTGTTAATAACCTTGGTGTTGAAAGTGCATTACAGTACCTACTCTGACAGAGAAGCTACAAGATATACTTTTCAAATTAATATATCAGAACATGTCACTTTTGATAGATATTATCATTGTAGAAGACAAACAAATAGGTTTGTATTTTTGAAAATGTATTTGTCTTCCTACATACTAGGCAATAGTAACATTTATAACAGGTGACTGACCTTGTTTTATTTTATATTAATTTAATCCAGGCACTCAATGATTGGTTCCTAGTTTAGCCAGAAGTTAGTCTTTACATGGTGCAAAATCAGACAAAGCATGAGGAATATATAGTCTACTGAGTGCTTTAAACAATGATAACTAAAGTCAGCGGTTTAAAAGACACTGGCTTACATTTTTTCATACCAGCTATTGTTACTAGTACTAGTTATTACTTGAATATATAGAAATAAAAATAGTAATAACATTTTAAAAATAATTTAATTTATCTTTATTTAAGTGCTAGCCAACTGCAATCAAGAACTCTTAACAGGTTAGCACTGAGAAATTACAGATAACAAGGCTTACAATAAAATAAATACATTGCCTTTGTGTACAATAAATTACATTGAAATAGATTTAGGCCAGGGCTTCAAGGAGCAGGTTTTTACAGCTAGAAAATAGACCCAACGGTAAATGATGGGAGGTGGCTACATGCGCTGTAATCTCCTGCATCAGTCCAAAAAACGCGGCAGTGTCAAGGTCTTACTGCCTGAGAATAGGCCTGGTTCCATTTTTCGAGCAGTATATCGACATTCGTCTCTGGCTCCACATGCATTAAACTACTGCCCGCTGTTGTCTGCATCGATTATATAGTTAATTTGCTTGTTTAAGTTTAATTTTGAATGTCTCCATAGTTTTGCAAGGTGTTTATTTGTTAATTTATATAGTTTAAGTTTAGTTTATATGTATTAATATTTAGGCTAGGTAGATAGATACAATATATTTTTAGTGTCAACCTTAAATATACCTAAGTGCGTAGTGGAATTTGACAGCGAACTAATTTCTAAAGCTGAAAAAATATCAATACTAAAATAAAGCCATACACATATTAAGAAAAACACTCCTTTTGCATTTCTGTTCTGTTAAAGAACTGTGCAGTGAAAAGCTGCACATGAAGCCATTCCACGGCTGTGTAGCAGTTATTTTCTCACTTGTCCAAAAGCAGGAATTTTACTGCTCATGTAGCCAGTTCAAAATAGAAGCCATTCTAACTGTAAGAAACCATTATTTTAAGCAGTAAATTCACGCCTGTGGAGACCTAGCTTTAGTAACTTAGTAATAACATAGAAAAAACAAGGAGCTAATCCAATAATAACCTAATACCTAAAAAGTGTTCAATCTACAATAAAGAAACCTTAATTAATTATAAGGACATACCTTGAATAAATATCTTTTATGGTGTACCACAGCATTAATTTAACTGTATACTCTATTCATTTTTGTTTTTTAGACAAAGCTCTAAAACCCTCAAGATAACAATCCCTGTTTAAGTTGAAACATTATGTGCATGTGGTTTTTTTAAACTTTGAATGGCATATTTAAAAGCAAAAAATGAAACCAGTGACATACATTTTCTGTCATAACACATACACTTTTAAAATTCTATGAAAACATCACATTTAACATATTTTTACTGCTAAATGTTTCAAGTTAGCCTCCTTTGATGATAATATAAAAACTGGAAATAAGACCTAAGAAAAATAATAATCATTATATGTCACTTGTAAATGTTTTAGGGCATACTTGTAAAGTTGTGACAAAATTAATGTAGGCCTAATAATCCTTAAACATTTTGTGAATTTCATATTTTGGTTTCACTGTAACATCCTTAAATAACTGTTAAAGCAGTAAGATATGTGCAAATAACTTAAAATATAATTTATTTGGATAACAATATGTGCTATTAAAATAGTTATCAGTAATAACTATATTATAAGACACAACTTAATGGTTAGTCTTGACATGCATCAGTGATAATATCTGACAAAATCATCAATCTTGTCTAGTTTGCCTTTGGCAGCGAGGTAGAGGTTGGAATTCTTGTCATGTGTAATCAGGTATATTTTGCTAAATGGATTTTCACTCTCACATCTTAAAATGCAAGTATATTCACTCCAAATTCTACCTTTCTCATTCTTATTCCCCTAGTGCAGGAGTCCCTAACCCTATGCCCGCGGGCGCCATGGTGCCCATCGAGCCTTTTGCGTCTACCCGCCACTTTTTGACCACAGCTGAAAAGTTCTTGACTAATAATTTTAATCTGTCACTTTTCCAACAAAAATCAAGTTTTTGCTTATCTCCAGGTATGCTGTTCTCAAGAAGTTGGTGATTGAAAGCACCCCTCTTTCCAACCTCTTCCTCTCATTTCTCTTTCTTTGCCGGATCATATTCAAAGTGTACTTTATTACTCGGAACTATCATTATACTCACAAATACCATGTTAATACTTCCTATTTCCTTTATAAATATCTTGACATGGGTCTACCCAGCTTTGATGCCTGAATAAACACAGAATAAACTTTCTTTTAAAAATGTGGGTGAGTAGTTAAATATTTCCTTGTTTATTTATTTTGGTCTTGTTAAAATTGTAAATAAAGCAATATTTTATCTTATTTATTGACATTGACTTTTGGTTTGGTGAAAATTATTTCAATTGTTTAAACTGGCTTTGGACTACTTTGCGTGTGTACCATTTGCGTTATTTTATATGTGAATTTAAAAAAATACTTTAAAAAAATTTTAAACTCACAATTTTTTTAAATAATATGTATTTTGTGTGTGTGTTATTTGCATTAAGAATTATATTCAGCTATAAAATTTAGTTGAAAAAGTGATTAATGCCCGCCGCACTACCGTTAGTTTTGAATGTGCTCTAAGGTACAAAAAGGTTGGGGATCTTTGTTGGGTAAATATATAGCTAACCCTGATGGGTAAACCTAGTAAGAAGTGAGGTATGTAAGAAAAATCTTATATAGTCATTGTTACGCTAAACTATTCCTGGTTTCAGAGAAGAGAATGGTATCTGCGAGGAAGAGTTAAGCCAAGTATCCTTGACGCAGATAGAGAAAAAACATTGGGCAAAATAGCAACCAAGTACGTACAAAAATCACATGTTTTTTTTTTGTATTTTTCTTTAGACAACTTTGAAATTGGGATGCGTAAAATAGTTATTTATTTAATTTGTTTAATGCTTCATTAATGGTCACATAGTATAATTCACCACTCTTGTATTAGACTGTAATTCTGGTGGCGACGGCATTATCTGTAACTTGAGGTTGGCTTTCGGGTTTGTTGGTGTTGTGCTAAACGATAAAAGCTACTAGTGTATTTGGCATCAAACACTATTTATCTTTGTCACCAGTGTAATAAAAATAACAGGTTTCTCCCAATAGTCATAGGATATTATTCAGCTGGAACTAGAACCAAGTATTTGCGCAAAGGGAAGTTTTCTCATTTATGTTAGTTTGTAAACCTTTATCTTGTTACAGACAATGTGTAGACTTGCATATTAAACAAATAGCTATTATTTTAAAATGTATAGTTATAATATTTTGAAAACACAAGGGAAAAAAATCTCTGTACAGTGCTTGGTTATGTTATTTTGACAAACTTAGTATCATAGACATTTTCTTTTCTTTTAGGGGGGTTGTGCAACTATTTAATGCTGTGCGACAACAACAGAAGAGCATTGACAACAAAATGAAAAAAGCGGGGTCGTCCATTCGAAAGCAAGAACAAGTTATGAAGTCTATTGATAAAAACACCTTCCTACGATATCCTCATGGGATCAAAAGGGGCCAAAAGTGAATTGGTGGATAACTCTGTCAAACAAGAGTCTTCATTTAAGGTATGTTTTAATTCATGTTTAAACAGTGTCTGAATAAATTTAAGATCACAAATGGTATTATTAGCACATTTACTAATGGCAAGTGTGTACAACCCAAATGGGTAATAAGACGCGGTGCTAATAACAACAATAACTACTGGCAAGGTTTTACACGGATCTCAAGCGCGCAAGTAGGTGTGAAAGAGACAAGAAGGGGGGGCATACATTAGGGGTAGAAGTATGTTTCTTTCTCTCTCTTAGGTATGAGACATTCTCAGCTGCTACCACAGATACCAACATGGGCTACTTACCCTACATGTCTCCAAAAATTTCCATGCCATTTAAATTATTGCCATCATCACCCCCAAAGTGTTTTTGTTGAAGCTGTCGTCTGACGAATCATCCTCCAAGTTGATGATATTACTATCGGATACTTCATCAAGTCTTTGCTCCAATTTCAAGTTTTCTTCCTAATTTTTTATAAATAGTCCCCTAGCAGTGCTCATATCAATTCTATAAGGTTGAGATCGGGATGTTATGGGAGTAGACACAGAATAGAATAATTACCCTACTTTGCTGGAAGTGTATTACTCCTATATATCGTAAATCGGTGTTTGTAAAGTCAAATAGTGAATATAATTCAGGTTTGAATATATTATTACTGAAGGGAATATTGTGTTGTTTCAACAAATTCACTATGATTATTTTATGTGAATATGTTGGGGGTGGGTTTAATTGAACGTTGTGTTAGGGTGCGTTGTCAATAACTAGTACACTGTCAGGTGGCAAGTTTGGGATCGATTTGTTTGCTATCCATTTTTCATAGAAAAAATATGTTTTTTAAAAGACAGTAAGCACCACACAGCTCCTCGCTAGTCACTACTCCCCTGCATTACTTATACTGTTGGCTTGTACTTGAACTAGCCTGTGCATGCGTACATGCTGTTTTGCCACTGCACAATCACAACCGTTTCATGTTAGACCTCATCAGCAATACCTTAATGGCTAACATTCTACCCGGCGTTGCATGGAGTGAACACACAATGGGCTGCATGGTTACCCTTGGCAACACCTTTTTTTTTTCAGACAAAAAAAACCTCATTTTANTGATCTAATATCTTCTGCAACCCTATGAACAGCACGCACCAGACAAGTCATGTGAACTAGCTTGGTGTAGAATACTTTTAAGTTTGCAACTGCTTTCAACATGTAGGCCACACACTCTGTCAGCAGCACCGAAAACCTTTCATCGTTGTTTTCTGATGAACACAGGACACCTAATATAAACAAATTAACTGATTTATAATTCTCACTTTTACAGGACTAACACCGCAAATCATTAAATTAACACAGTATATCTTGTACAATTAAGTTATATACTTACTGAAAGCATCACGAACAACTATGGCAATTGTCGAGCTGTTGGTTGCCTCAAACATCTTTGAAACAACCAAGTGAGGTTTCCCAGGACCTGTAGAGTCTATCTAGTTTTCCAACCACAACATTTGCAACATATCTGCCACAGCGGTCATTGTAACAGTGTAATATACATAGCCACTGAATGAACAGACACTGCTGTGAGCTAGAAGAAAATCTTCATCGCCATTCTGACCAGTCTGAACCTATCAGACCGCTGGACATATGTGTTTTTTCTACGTATCACGAGTATAAACGTGGAGTGACATAAAGAATGAAGTATTGAGGGGGAGGGGAAGCTGCAAGTATTTAGAAAGAAAACAGGAGGGTGGGAGGAATATAACGATATAAAAAAGGCACTTTAAGGCTCCCATTTGTAAAATAGGCACTAAACAGCAAAATAGGCATTTATAGGAACTATAAAAGTTATCACATTATCTTCACAGTCCTCTAAAATAAACTTTTACCTCAAAAGCCTACTTTTCAAAGCATAGGATTAAAAAAGGCATTTAGGGCAAAATCAGCCCCCTAATGATAAATGACACAATAAATATTTTAAAGTAATTAAATTGAGCTATAAGTTAATATTTATAGAATAGGTAATTACCACCACCACCATCATTATCATCATCATCAACTGTTTCCAACCCATGGCCATGGCCCACTCAATTTAGTACAATTCCTCCGTATTCCTCTATTCTTCATTTTTTAATCACAGCATCCTCTCACTAGCACACACTCTGTTTTCTGCTCCTCCCATTTCTTTCTTGGTCACTCTTTCAGTGTTTTTCTTTCATACTTCATCTCTATCGTTCTCTTTGGTATTTTCTCTTTTTCCATCCTCACTACATCTCACCCTTGCTTCCTCTATTATTTCATTTACTCCCTCTACCCCCAGTTTTCCCCGGATAACTTCATTCCTAATCCTGTTTTTCATCGTGACAGAACATACTCTTCACAAACTTCATTCTCATGACCTCCACTTATCTTTTACATTCATTGTCCATGTTTCTGCTGCATGTGTGTCTATGGGTACAAAGTACATCCTGCACAACATTTATCTTCGCCTTAGCAAGTCTCTTACATACCTATAAAAGAACTCTACTTGCTGCGCTCTTCTTATTAGATCCTCTCTACTCCATCCATCTTTATAACTTTACTAGGCCTTATCCTCTTCCTTGTCATTACCATCCCTTCACACTTTGCTGTGCTAAATTTCATTCCACACTCTTTCACTTCTCATCCCATTCCTGTAGCTGTTCCTCTACCTCTACTTTCTCTTCCTTCTCATCCCCTCAAACCCACTTCCCCCATCCCATACCATCGAGTCATCAGCAAACAGCATGGCTTTCATTCTTTCCTATCTGAGTTTCCTTGTTGATTTATTCATGGCTATTTCCATTACCATTACAAAGAGTAGTGGTGCGAGAACACTCTCCTACTTCTCTTAATTTTTTATTTGGTACCACTTCGTACACCCCTTTATTGTCTTCACAATTATTGCTATCCTTATACACACTCTTTACTCTCATTCATGCTTTCTTTCCATCACTTATTTTACATCGAAGATCATGTCTATTGTAGGCCTCTGTTCCTTAAATTTGTGTGATACTCTATACACAGCCGTTTTCTTTCTTATTCTCTTTTCAAATAGCTTCTCATACATTTTTGTACATTGGCACATCTGCTTTGTCCCTTTTTATTTTGTACACCTTTTCCTGTCTTCTTTCTTAAAAATTTGTACTATAATTCCCTTTTTTCAGTCTTCTGATACTATGTTCACCTTCCATATCATTCTCAGCACCCTGTATAACCATTGTATTCCTGCTTCTCCTGTCGATATTATAATTTTCACAGTTAGTTTGTCCACACCTGGTACTTTTCCCTGTTTCACCTTCTAATGCATACTCCACCTCTTTCCAAATGGGACCCACTCCCTCTTTTTCTGACAATTCTTCATGCTCCTCTACTTCACTCTCATCCCGTCAGGTTGATCATCTCAAAATATACCCTCCATATTTGCTTTTCTACTTCTCCGGTTTTCATTGTTATTCCTTCTTCACCCATCACTCTAGCTTCTTGTCCTTTCTCTTTTTTCCTGTTTCTTATCTGGCTATATAACACCTTACTTAATTCCACATCCCTTTCCAGCATTTCTGTCCATTTTTGCATCCAATCCTTCCTAAATTACACACCTCACTTTTCACTTTTATCTTTTTATCACTATACTCTTTTTCTATTTCCTCATTCCTATTCTTAAAACTCCTGAATGCTTAGTTCTTCTCCTCCACTCTGTCATTTCACCAGGTTGTTTCCTTCCATTTACTCTTATCAGTTGTCCTCCCACATACCTCCTCTGCAGCTCCCACCAAACTTTTCCCATTCCACTTGTACACCTTGCATCTCATCCTGGGGCACTAAGCTTCTTTCCTTTCTTAGATACAGTTCTCATTCCTCTTCATTTTTAAGCCCCCACACCATCATCCTTCTTGTTTTCCTACTTTTCTTCCACATTCCCATCCCATTATTTCTGTCACCAGCAACCTTTAATCACTATCTAGAGACACACTTGGTATCTGCTTAACATTTAAAATCTGCCTTTTCATTTCCTTGTTCATAAGGAAGTAATCTATTACATAACTTTGCTCCCGATTCCAACTGTATCTTGTAAATTTTACAGCTTTATATTTTCTTCCTGTACCAACTGTTTGTTAGCTTTATTCAATTTTATGCACACATTTCCATTGACCTAATTTCCCCATTTCTTTCTCCCTATCCATCATGTCTGAACACTTCCTCAAAAGCTCTCTCTTTACCAAATACCTTTCTGTTTTTTCCACAAATTTTTCTTTCTCTGCCAAGGGAATCCAACCTACAATGCGTACACCAGCAGCAATGCCATTTGTTTTCCTTTGTCCATAATTATCATTTTAATAATTTGATCACTGATCCACTCACCCTCCACTTCCCAGCCCTAGACCATTTCTCCTCCCTTCATCATTTCCCATCCAGTAAAAGGTGAATTCTTTCCCCAGCTCCCGCATTCCACTCCTCCCCATTCAATCTCATTCAATCCTAGAACAACCAGTCTCTTATCATCTCGACAATCTCCTCCATTCTTTCAGTAAGTGTGCCAACATTCATTTAATTTAATTTTCCTTAGTGTGTTTGTATGCAGCCACCAGGTTGCTCAGGCCAAAGAGTATACTACTAGTTTGTGAGATGAGGATTGAGTAGGAGAGGCTAATCGAGACCTACTGGGTAGGCTCTTTGTATTGCACTTCAGTGCTCCGTTTGTACCTTAAATTTAATTAAGATGAAACATTATTTGGGCAATCCAGTAGTCATGAAATAGTGTTAAATATTTTGAGTCACCACATACTGTTCTTTCTAACATTTGTTTCTTCCTAACCAGTAAACAACACTCACTCCATCCTACCTGACAAAACTCTAAGCGAGAGATGTCACAATACCTGTTTTTCTCTAGTCCAATTCTTAAACTCAACCTCTATTCTCGATTCCGATTCATGAACATTTCCTGTTTCATTATTTTTCCAAGTATTATTGCATAGAAAATCTAACGTGCCTGATACCCTACTGCCTGATACCCAACGCAAAACTTAAACTTGGCCATTACAATACATGATTGCTTGAAACTTTAATCTCACAATCTTATAGATATTTACTAAACACAGACTAAAAGTCTTCAAAACTAAAAATTCAAATAAACTCAAAATTAATTCAATAAATTGCGAATTTTATAACATAAAAAAGAACACATTTCACACGTTAAAAATTTCAAGTCGTCCACCTTAACTGATCCTACGCATGTTTGCTCGCCAGAAATTTGTGATGAAGTTTTGTCAACGATATATCAAAAATCTATCGAATAAAAATAAATATAACATTTTATTGTTCCATTTTTATTAATTACGTCAATTTTGTTTTTTATTAAACTTGTCTTATTCAAAGAACTAAATAAAACATTAAAAATTGGAAAGCCACAAAGGATATAATTATAGGATAGTGACCATTTTAATTCAATAGAAATAGCGTAGCTTTTGATTTACACGTTGTGATATATCAATTAATGATGGATATATCAATATATTACAGAAAAATGGCATCCCTATTCTATGTATTATAAATCAATTGTTTGTTTAGAATCAATTCATATATTCTTACAATCTAACTTAAATTTTACTTTCTAAAAAAAATGTGTAAAAGTTAAATTTTTACCTCTGGATATGGTCATAATGTCAGGTCGTATTAGATTCGAGACCATTTATTTTTCATGTAGAACACCTAAAAATGTTACAGTTGTATTATATTTGGGATCATACTATATTCAGGCCATTACCGTATATTTACAATTTGCTGGCATTTAAGGGAAATGGTGACTAAATTAATATGAGAGATAGTCGATTATTACCTATTTCGAATGTTGCTATTTTGTTTAGTTACCAGTTTTATATTAAAAGTTAAGAATCGAGGGTATTGAGGAATCGAGTTTGACTGCCCTACTCTAAACCCATAGTACCATAGTAGGCCAATTATTGAATTGTTAATCGGCATCTGCCCAATCCTAATAATTAGCTGATAATTGTGTTGCAGACCTAAATATTTCAATAATAAATTGGCATGCACTTGAGTTTTAATCCCCATGCTTGTGTGCTTAGGGTGAAGTCAAAGATAAAAAGGACAGCTCATCAACCCCAGTGTGGAATGTTCTTCGTGATGACTTCATGATGGGAGCCAAGCTTAAGAACTGGGACAAAGATGATGACATGGATGAACCACAGGTCAATGCTATAGAGAGTGATTCGGGAAGTGATGAATCTGGGACGTGATACCTTAAGTTACCTACAACTGTATATATTGTTCTTCTCTATTTTTTAAATAAACATGTTGCTTTTTATTTAGTGCATTGTCTGATTGTTAAATTTAAGAATCTTAAATTTAAGAGTCTGTTTGAAAGCTGGATTATGAGGAACAGTGTAATGGTATAAGGCATAGCTATTTGAAAGGAGCACCAGTAATCTCATGGGCAGTATTAGAACTTATAAGGAGAGTATTCCCTCGTTATCCATCCACAAGGGATCAGGATGCTGGCTACATTGATAAAGCTATCATGTTTTTGGTAAATCTTTCAAAGAGGACTGCAAACAAGGCATGTTTTAGTACCAGGTCTATTACTGGCTTAGTATAAAGGTTAGAGATGAAAAAAACAAAAAAAAAACACCTCTCCTCAGTTTTTAAGTTCGAAATGGCAAGCTCGATTCCTTAAACAACATGTCAAAGCTCTTAGGAAAGGAAAAGTGGAGGATGTCTTCTATTTGGAGTCACTCAGCTTGTTGTTAAATTAACATTCTATTCTAAACTTCAATATATATTTTTTCTTATTTCAGAATTATTGTTTGCTTAAAAGCAAAAATATATCTGTAACCAAGTATTAACATCTATAACTCCTTGTCAATTAAGAGTTAAGTTTAAACTATCATGCTTCATTCATTCAGTGGATTTTATTCTAGGGGTGTGTGTGAAGTTATTTTTTTTTTAATTCTAAGTTAAGTCCATTTGAATAATATTAAATACTCCCAAAGCTAAGGTAAAGTTTGAATATTTAAAATAAAAAAAAGTTGATAGAGCAGTGATGTTATGTAATTAAATTATATAATTCAATGTTTTTTTTATCATTTACAAAATGTTATATTGCAAACACAATTAACAAATTTCGTCCTATAATGATAAATTAAGCTACCATCACAACCCGTATTTGAAAGTATTCTAAATTATTGTCATGTTAACATTTATTTAAAATGTACATAACAGCAAAAAATTATGACCATTGAACATAAATGTGTAATTTAACTCTAAATAATTTTAACACAAAATGGGTAATATTTCGGCGTTGTTGCCTTTATCAAACAAAAAGAAAAAAGGTAAAGTGTATTTCCTCTTCTCTTTTTGTTTGATAAAGGCAACAATGCTGAAATATTTTTCAGTTTGTGTTAAAATTAGTGTTTGACTATTTCTACTATAGAAGATAGAAGAAAGATGTCACCTTTGTGCATTAGATTCTTCCTATACATGGAAATTGATGAACAGTAAAAAAAATTGTTCATCAATTTCCATTATATTATTTTCACTCTGTGGTATATGGGGAAAGGTACAGGAAAAGTGAGAAAGTTTACTTTAATCATTATGCAGATAGCTTCTTTTATATGGGTCCCATCACATTTTTGTATAAAGAGTGCAACACTCTATAAGATGTTTGTTATATATTATTAACCCTTTGAGTGCTAAGAGAAATTACAATAATACGTGCTAAAAGTGCCAAGCTATTTTATTGAAAAATGGGTGATTCAATTCAAATTTTAATAAATTTGTAGTCTTTGAATCTGTTGCATTCAAATTTTTACATGAACTAGCTAACATGTCTATCATATTATTTTATTACATTTAGCCTTTTTTATATTTTTAATATAATAAAAAATTATTGGTAACAACATTTTTTAACTTTTTTTTATTTAACATTAATTTTTAAGCTTTGAAAATTTAAATAGCACAAAATAGAGTAAATCAGTGAAAAGACCATAACAAACTGAGTAAATAACAATATCAACAAAACAAAAAGACTTTAGATTTAATTTTAAAATTGGGTTATGTATAGCAGCTACAATTTCACTGAAAAACATAGCACTCAGTAATACGTATAGCAAACGGTATATATAGGCTATAGTAAAATAAAGTCTAAAATAAATAACTGGCTTGGAATCAGAAAGAGGGGCATGCTTCAAACCTGGTATTTCCGCATAAATATGTTGAGGCTGTGATGGATTATCCTGATCTTCAAGATTCCTTTCATCCCAATTGAAATCATTCATATTGACACTCGTGCTATCAATGTCAGCTGCCGCTTCTATTTGTTCCAATATTTCACTTTCGCTTGAGCTATCACTAAGTATTGCAAGTATTTCTGTGTCTTGAATCACAGCTTTCCTCTTAGCAGCCATGTTGTTTTAAACAAGGCCAAAGATAAAAGTCATGAACTGCTACAATCTATACAGTGATATCATAACTGAAAAACAGTCAACCTTGCAGTTCAACCAAGAACATCAGCCTACTCTCGTGACCTGATGAAAGCTGTCTGTGAGAGTGAAAGCTTGTCCCTAAAAATGTGTTTGTGTGTGTTTTAGTGTTCTATCCAAATAATTTGTACTCCAGTATCACCAAGATAAGTGTGCTGCATATCCCTAATTTAAACCATGATTTAGTCTAGTGCTTTATTCCAAATAACATTGGTATACAAAAGTAATTTTTAGGGAGGCTCAAAAGTTGATTGAACAGATAGCATTAGAACCAAATTTTATGCCATTTTTACTGGTTTCATTTAATTGTCAGACCCTGAGCCAGTAACCCTGGTGGTCTCTACATTTTGTGGGCAATGTTTATATATTTATAAAATACAGTGGTAGTAAAAAATAAAATAACATTAAAAAAAACTTTACTATAGAATATACTAGTTTATGATAAGTTATCTTTGTGATGATCACTAGGAGATGTTTCTTAGTAATTTATCATTTTCTCCCCATCAGGATACAGAAGAGGTATAATAAAGTCCACTTATTGGAATTGAAATTAAATATTTTTGTTTTATATAGATAGACTATTATATTGTATACATTAATCTAGTTTTACACTCAATATGATTTCTAGAATTTATTTAATAAAAAAGCTTTCATCTTAAGCTGATAAGAAACCCATTTTCTCACAGCAAATTGCAACAAGTTTCGGCTAAAATGGAAACCAGCCCTTCAATATAGAGACAAAATCAAGATTTACTCGAGGTTTAAACCCAATATAATCCCAGAAAATTGGGGGTTTTTTTCACCGTCGATTTAAGGGTGGATAATTCTTGCAACACTGCAAATATGTCATTATTTTAATTGTAACCACAATATTTGAAAATCTAAATTACTTCTTATGTGTACTGTGTGGAGAACCATTAGAAAGCATGAAAGTTTCTGAAAAAAGCATACAAAATATTGTTTATATCAAGGTCTGACTCATTTATCCTTCCTTGGCATTTCATTTGCATTGTATTTACTCTTTATATAGCTTTAAATAAAGACCGAGACCATGTCTTTGGGAAAATATTGGGAATTGCAAGGGTAAAAGCCTAGATTACATCTGTGGAGATCACTAGAATCTATACTAATAAAATTAAGTTTGTCTAGTATGAGCATTGTGTGACATCTACTGCACCCAGAGCTCCGATATTTTAAAATTAGTAGCCCCTGTGCAAAAACATGTGCACCTTGAATCTGGAATTTAAATTTTTGTTTGGATTTTTTTTAATTGATCAAGAATTGGGTCAAAGGAACTAAAATGAAGATTTTTTTTTCTGTCTGTTTGAAACAAAGAAAAGTGTTGCCTGGGGTAGTTATGCAATTTTTTGCATGGTTACCCTGGGCAATACTAGGTGCTTCTGCTAGTTGAGAATATTATATGAACACCCTTTACATAATCACATTATTTTTCATGCTTTCATTGTCACAAACAATTTTATCAGGCATAGGTTAACACAGTGGCTGACTATCATTGTTCATTGCTCTTGGTCAGGCTGCTTAGTTGACTCCTAAGTGTTTTACTTTTTTTTTAAATTTCGTATTTAGCACCGCGTCTTAATACCTGTTCGGGTTGTACGCATAAGTACTAATTAAGTTATGAGTTAGGGATGAATGAGTTTGAATTTAGTTGAAGCGTACCCACATTTACCAACCTTGGTGGTGTAGTTGGCTAACGTGCTAGTTTCATGTTGAACTAAACTGCCGAGGATAGGGAGATAGAGGTTAAAATCTCGCTCAGGTGAACTGGGGTTGGTTTTTCTAAATAGTTTTCCATTCTCCCTCCATGAAAGTGTGAGTTCGCTTCTTCTATATTTAACCTTACAAATTCCTAACCCGATAGTGTAATTAATACTTAAGTGTATAACTCGAATAGGTAGTTAAATGCGGTGCTAAGTATTATTATTATTATTATTGTACCCACATTTTTGTAGAGAGATAGGATAGAAAACCATTAAGGAAAAAAACTACCCTCAGTACAGCCGGCCGGGATTCAAACTCTGATCTACCCGTCATTGGTAGCAGGCGCAGATTTAGGGAGGGGCCAAAGGGTCAGTTGACCCCCGTGTGAAAGTTGGAAAATTAATATAAAAACAAAATGAAAGTTCAAATTTTAGTAAGAAAATATAACAGAGACAAACTATAATTTTTTTTATCTTTTTACGCGCAGCCAGGCCCATGCGTGTGTTAGTCATCCACGTTTATTCATTGTTCGATATAACTCAAGCAAGTGTGAATTTTTTTTTTCATTTTCATGTAAAAATATTTGTCATGCATAGTGAGTAACGAACATTGTTCCGCAGAGAGAGATGGTAGACTAGCACACATCAAAGAAGACTAATAATCGCCTGAGAGCAGTTCATCCACAAATACTGAATATAGAGTACCATATGTGTAGCAGGAGCAGCAAAACTATGGGGGACTCTGCCCCCCCAAAAATAATTTCCCCCCTTAGATATATTTCAAATCCTATTATCGAATATGAAGCTGAAAGATAGCAGAAGGGAGCGCGAGAATTTTTACAGTTTTTATAGAATTGAAATTTTTTGCCCAAAATAAATCAAATGTTTCTCTAGTAGCAACAAAGAGTTTAGTTTTCTGCACATGTTAATATCAACAGATCTTGAATATCTATCAAGAGTGTCCTGGAATTTTGTCAAAACTTTTTCTCTTTATTTAAAATTTTTTGACAAAATTCCATGACACCCTTGACAGATATTCAAGATCTGTAGTTCTATAAAAACTGTAAAATTACTTGCGCTCCCTTCTGCCGCACCTTAAATCAAACTCCAAATGACTTCTAGATGCATTTTTTGTTAGCTATTTTTCCATGTATGGGGGCTTTGTTATGAATTGATTGGGGCCAAATGTTAATTTGGTCTGAGGAGCAAACTTGATTATTCCAGTTAGGGCTCAACGTGTTAATTTCCGAGAAGCAAGTCAGCCACTGAATTTACCATGATGAAGCTGTTTCTGAAGGTGAAAGCTTGAATAATGTGTGTGTGTACAAAAACTATCAAACCCTCACAAAGGTAATATAGGATTCTATACTTTCAATCAATTCTCAAGCATTTCTAATTACATAGTTTTAATATTTGTATGTTTATTCAAGGTAAAACATTCCACTTAGTCTAAATATTTTTTTGTAAATTATCTAATTCATATTCGTATTTTTTTGTTGGTTTCATCAAATAAAATAAGTCCTATATTTTTGAAGACTTTGTGGTGGTGGAACTAATTGCACAATGAAATGTTGACCAGTTAATAGTTGTGTAACCTGCTTCGGTGGATGCATGGTCTAAGGCTTTATTCTTGCCATAGAATAGACTGCTAAAGACGAGTAGACCGGGGTTTGATCCTGGTTGGGTGTACTAAGGTTTTTTCTAATTTTTTTCCACTCTTCCTCCATGCAAATATGGGTACACTTCCTCTAAATTCAACCTTCCTACTTCCTAGCACATTGGTATAATTAGAACATAGGCGTACAACCCAAACGAGTGGTGAGACGCGATGATAAAAAAAAGTTAAGTAAGTGTATTATAGTCGGAGCATTTTAATCATAATTGTAGTTAATTGCTTTTCCAAACACTCACCAATTCCTTTCCAATCCATTGGTTTCCCCGTTAGCACTGTGCTTTTTTCTACCAAGCGGTTGCCATTCAATAACTTAAAAATGAAAATTGATATATTTATATTAAATAGGCATGCTATAATATATAACTTTCATCAATGAATCTAGTGACACCAGTATAAACTACCAAAATAGTTTTTAAGCCACTCATATCTTCTAAATATAATAATAATAATAATAATAATAAAACGGTTCTCTGTGCTTGATTTATCAAGTGATTTTTCCATGGTTCCAGGCTAATATTGGTGCACTGGCTCTCATACTAATTTAAACCAAGGAAAAGTTGCCAAGTTACAGATAGCTAAAATACAGGTACTGGATTTAGTACTATATGTACATATAAATATAGCTCTGCTGTGTTTAGCAACAATGAATCCCCATACTGATAAGTCGGAAATGTGAACTCTTGTCCTCTTGGTAAGGCGAAATACAACATTTAGAAAACTTACACAAGAACCGGAAGTCTATCTAGCAGTTGTAATTTTTTTTTTATCACCGCGTCTAAAAGCCATTACTTCCTTGTCCAATGGTAGCAGCGTAAAATATTTTTTTTCATTGTAAAAGCTATATTGTGTTTATTCTCTTTTATATGTTTTCTATGCACCTTACTTGTACCTTCTTCCGAATATGTCTAATAAAATACCTCAAAAAGTGAAGAGGTTTTTCTTAAAGACATAAATATAATTAATTAAAATTAAGTCAATTTATCTTACAAAGGTTATTATTTTAACAGTACAATTATATAGGTTGAATTCAAATTTAGCATTTTCTTTTTGATCCATATTCAAATTTTTGGGAAGATTATTGTCTTGGAAACTGGCATCAAACATGAAAAACAAATATTTCTTAGAAAGGTTGTTTGCGAAAATGATTTTTATACTACTAAATACTTGCTCGGGATATACACATTTTAACTTTGATCCAATGAAAAACAAATATTTCTTAGAAAGGTTGTTTGCGAAAATGATTTTTATACTACTTAATACTTGCTCAGGATATACACATTTTAACTTTGATCCAGTGTTATGAATGAGGAAGGTAGAATATGGAAAAAATGTTCCTATATGTGTATGGTGGGGGAACCATTGAGGAAAAACACGTTCATTAGATACTGCCAGAATTCAAACACTAATCTCCTAATAATAATTAGCAAATCAGACTAGATGAGCCCTGCATTTAATCTGCGTAGTCACCGCCGATGGTAGACACTGCATATTGATTTATCTGTTTATTTATGATATATATTTTATAATATAGACCAAAGAGGACACTTTTTTTTTAGTAGAGTTGGGTCTAATAAACTATTCTATGCTTTAAAATCTTTAATTTACCTTTAAATCCCAAATCTTTAATCCAAATCATGGGAAAAAATTTATTAACATAACTGAATGATTGAATATTATAATTTATCTTAAGTGTTAAATTACTAGTCTGGGACCTGGTTGTTAAATTAATCCTATAATTATAATTGATTTTGAACCGCCATTAAGTAATATTAGCACTATAAAACAAATTTCACTTAAAAATTGAATATTTTTTAAGGATTAAAGTCTCAGATTCGGGGGCCTTCCTAGTTTTGAGTAAACTAAGGATTTGATTTGATTTTGTACTTGTTTTGTGACTTCATTCATTTATATTTTTAACTAAATCAAACAAAAAATAACTTGTTTTTTTACAATAATTTTATTTACAGTAATTAATTCTACCTATTCTATAAAATTACGACTTCAGGTCTACGCTTCAGAGTGAGATTATATATTTTTGGAATACCTTAGAAATTCGTTCATTCTATCTCTATTGCATAAATTATTAAAAACATGCTCCATTCTTAGTTTATATGGCATTAGGATTGCCATAATGTGTTTCAATTAACTAATTAATTATTTATTTAAATAATATATTTTGATCCAATTTTTATTGAAATTAGTCCAAACATGAAAGAATAAATTCCTAGGAGCTAAATACAGTACATTTCCTATATTATTTTACAATTTTACACTTGGATGGAAAATAGATTTGTAAAAACATGTTATAAATACATTACAAATAAGTAGGGAAAAAAAGCAGTCAGGCACCTTCATTTAAGCAGAAGTAACAACTTTCCTAACATTAAAAAAATAATACCCTCTAGCTTCCCAATATTTGTTGTAAAACATACAAAGTGTATCGATTGGGTTTAAAAATAACTTGATAATTCAAAAGTAGACATGTGTTTTAAATAATTTTCACACCAAAAACAATATTATTTTTCTCAAATAAAATAACTTAAAACATTAATCTTACTCATAGATTATGGTATATTTATAAAGTTTACAAAATACAATATTTACTTAGTAATATATTTGAAGTACAGATTCCCCAATGTGTGTCTTTAATACTAGCTATTCACCTTTTTTTTACCCTAAATCCATTACTGTTTCCAGCCTGTGGCCTGGGTCAGTTCTTTATTCAAGCCATATATTTTTACACTATCGGCTTGCTAGGCCTATTGTAACTTCATATACCTTATAATCTAACTTAAGACTAGACAGGCACAACATCCAGCCCCCTTGCTGTATTTATGTGCATTTATATACCCATATTTCACAAATGATAAATTTTTCGGCCAGACATGCTACCTACTGAGCTAAGGTGTTGGATATCTATTCACTTTATGATCTCCTATTGGACCAGCAACTCCCAACCTTTCCTTTGTTGTGGGTTACATAAAACTTTAAACTGAACATATTTCTTATGAGAGCTCCTTACCAAGAATACAACAAAACATTGATATTGGAGTTACATTACTGTGCATTTTAAATAAGTAAAATTATTTATTTATTCCTAGTATACTTTTATTTTGATAAAATTAACCATTTTATTCAAAACACATTTTTAAAATAAAATATAGTTTATGTAAATATAAATTTTAAAAAACAACCTGCAAGCTAAATAACTATGGAAAATTACAAATTAACATCACTGTACCCGACAGTCAAATCATCATCTCATTAGCTAGACAAAATATAATAATACATAACAAATCCATCAACTTAATTTGTCCTAAAATAGTGTCATTTTTTTTAAAATGGGAAGCTAGAGGACACAAACAAATATAAAAAGACTTTGAAAATGTGATGTGGTTTAGATTCATCCTCTTTATTACCCTACCTATATCACATCAACAAATCTCTTGATGCGATGGTGTATCCATGATGAAAGCTATGAAGATTCCAAGCATCATTAGTAGATTCACTACTTCTACCTTCAACTATTTAACACTATTGAAAAAAGCAAATTCTCAACTTATCAATATTTCTGTTACAAGACATTCTTTTCAAATTTTCACAACACACTTTAAATTCCTCTATAGATACTTCCTTAATGCACCTAACACATAGTTTTTTTTGTACTTAAATCATTACTGGAGCTTGTAATGCTAAAAATATGCTGGCGGCAACCCCCCCACACTAGCTAGCCTAGCTCTCTGGAAACTATGATATTCATATACAGTAGAGACTCAGAAACTCGAACTAATGTGGACTGAGATAGTGCCGAGTTTTACGAATGAGCTAGCATAAGATGCATGTTTACTAAACAAGGACGAATCACAGTACAGTATTGAATATTATAGGTACAGTTGTACTGTACTGTAGCATCGTGTGGTACAGTAACAGTAATATTCAATCAGTACAATATATTACATGTTAATATAATGGTGTGTATATATATATATATGTAATATACAGAAATGCGGCACAATACTGTACATATAATATTGTATCGATTCAAATAATATGTAACTGAATTGGAAAACTAACAAACACAGCACTTGTAAAAACACCACAGCACGATTGTTCCACTAGAGTTACACAAACAAACTGAGGGTTATACAGTTGGATGACCTTGGATTGTGATGACTGGCGTCAACAAGCATGTGAGCATGTTGAGTTACACAATGTTGAGTTTCTGAGACTTTACTGTACATGGTATTTATTCGGGGTATTTAAAATATATTTTCTGGACCAACTAATTATTTCAGCATACGAGGATTTATATGAGCGAGAGCAAAAGGTTCTACCAATTTTGCCTTAAAGGTATTTTCACATATCTTCCCGGCTTCTTTTGCATGCTCCAATCAACATGAGATCGAAGGCCGAAGTCATGCTATGAATTTTTATCTCTCAAGAAACATCCATTGAACTGGGTTTAGTTTGAACCCACTAACATCGGGTTTGAATGTCCTTGGGTAATGTCATCGGGTAATGAGGCGAGCATTTACTGCAAGACCACTGAGGTTGACATTTTACATGGTAATTCTTTTACTTATGTTTTGGGAATATAACAATTTTTAAAAAAAGTAATATTTTTTAAACGATTATATACTTTTTCGCAGAGTAAAAATGTTTCATTGTTAGTGTTTTAAAAGATAAAATAACTAACTTTTAACTGTGAATTATGATATTATTTTATCACTTTTGTACAGGTGAGGCCTTTGTTGTCACCATGTTAATAGGCTGCTTGTAGTTGATTAAGTATGAAAAAAGATGTGTGCATGGTGCAAAACATTTGCTAGTTATTTCCCTGATATCCATTGCTAAAGGTTAAGTATTATTTTTGTATTATATGAAATTTTTCAAATTTGTTTCCTTTGAGAAAATAAAAATACGTTTAATTTGGCCTAATAAACACATTGAAAGTTAGTAAAAAAAATACTTCTCCAAATGTAGTTGGATGGAACCAAATTCGTTGTGTAATAATTTTTTTCACATTTTCTTTACTTCAAAGTACTTTTTTACAATTGTTTTATGAAATGTTTTCCTTTCATGCTGATACATGCTGTGCTATTCAAAAATACCCCAATAATTATTTACATTTATTGTATTTCAAACTACTGCATTGTATTGTCACAACATCAAAATTATAAAATGGACTAATTTTATTATAGTATATTAGAATGCCACCTAATATAGGAATGTGTTTAGTTGAAAAAAAATTAATGCAAATGCACCTTTTTTATGTCTATATATTATTGTGTTCAAACTTTGAGCAACACCTTTCTAATGATGTATTTGTAAAGCTATTATTTTTAAGAAAATATTAGTGAAGCATAAGAAAAATCTTTTCTAAAGATTATTTTCTACTTTTGTTTTTTAAAGTTAATTTAAGATTTTATAGCTTACAAAATTCAGTAAGCAGGCACAGATGATTTTACTTGTCAGAGCTGAATGTTATTATCATCATCATTATTAAGAGGCAGTGACACCCAAAGAAAGATGTATACCACAATATAATTGGCTACTAGCAAACAGGGACATAATAAGTGTGTTGCAGAAGGGGCTGGTAATCCCCCTTTTACTAACATTTGGATAGAACAGTCACTTCTCTCACTAAAATGTTAGGTACAATTTGAGCACAAAAAATCAATTTTCAATATTAATAATGGTAAGGTTCTATAAATGTTAGTTCTTAGTGTTTATAGTTCAAAACCTCATAATATATGAGCATATATTTACTTAAAGTGAGACATAAATGGCTACCTAAAGTACTCAATAAATTTTTTATAGATTAAGGAATATAATTTCATGTTTATAAATTATAACCAGACTAATCTTTAAAATTTCCCACCAACTGTGATTTGATCTCACTAACATTGCAAAAAGGGAACATGTACCCTTTCAGTTCTAACATATAAAACTATTTGGTTTAGACATTAGCTATTTGGTATTGATTGATTCTTTATTATTCTGATCAAACTAACAAATTAAGTCCAGCTTTTATTTAAATTCTGCACAATGTTTGTTGACTTAAGAATGCATTATTTGAATATCTATATTATGAAATAAAAATTTTACTTGGATAGTTATGTTTTTAATTTATATTGTTTGCCTTCTCTTCTTAGCTCGCACTCACCTTAACCTAAAGCAATTCTAGATATATAGTTTTAAAAGATTGGAAGAGGCATCAAACCTGCATATATTATACTAAGTTATATTAAATATTTGTTTGTAGATATATTTATTTTAAACTTTGCTTGATAAACTTTCTACCTTTGCATCTTTTATCAAATATGAAATTGTGAACATGGATGAATCAAAAATCAAGACAATAAAAGGATTACATTTTATTTTATCTGCCAACTAAACTCATTATTATTGAGAACTGCACCATTTGTTTGCGGTACTGAATTAGTTTTGGTTTGGGCTTTTGTGACGTCACCTCCAGAACCCGCTAGTATAGTGAAGCGCGGCACAGCTTGGAGGGTTGGCTGTCTGAGCCCAGTTCCTTAACATAATGAGAGTCGTGCCGATCAGAGGTACTAGCCTCAGGCCAGAAGTTTAAGGAGATGACCTGTTGGTGGGCGTGTGGGAAGGAAGGCAAATTGGTGTTTGTACAACATGGCAATATAAACAGGCCTGAAAGCACTAAAGTATTAATTGTCTTTCTTTGGTAATCCCTACTCTGGACAACGCAGAAGCACATTGCCAGGTTGGGGTGTTTTGTTGGGCTAACAAATGTCACTATTGATAAACTCAGAGTATTGCTATCAATCATTAAGATTTTTATTTCGTATTGAAAATAAAGAAATTATATTTTACTTTCCTTCCACGCCCACTTATGTCTCCTGTTTGGTTATAATTAAATGGAAACCTTAAGTCACATAATATTTGTTGGCTTCCTTTTATATGTACTCTAATCCCATCTTCAACAGTTGCCATTGATTTGTTTGGCTAAATATATAACATGAAGAAAACCAAACAAATTACTTATTTAAAATTGTCAAAATAGCTAAAATTAAAACCAGTTTATCGCCTGTAAAATGTGCCAGGTAATGGTTACAAAAGGTATGAACCAACACTTTCTATGCACGGATGTCACTGCTCAAGGGGAATTTTACTATAGTTTGCCCATCAAAAAATTATTTATGCATGTGGGCCTAACATGGGACGGAGAAAACATTTTATCTTTTCAAAAGGCTGCTAAAAACTACATCATTAAATACTTTCATATGCGAAAAGGCGGCATTGAAACACTAATTTTAATATCATTTTTATATGTAAATTATTTTTCTTTAATACACTTACATATTATTATGCCTCATAAATAAGAAGATGACTATTTAAACATGTTTTGATGCAGGCAAATTTGGTCTTAAACTTTTGCTTTTAAACTATCGTCTAGGATCTAAAAATATTTTATGCAGTCAATACAATGTTCACACAGTTTTAGCTTTGAGCAATAATGCTCTTTGGCATAAAAACAAAGATAATATTAATTACACCATAAGCTGTATTAAAAAAAGGTATATATCTTGAAAACTTCTATGGCAAAAACAAATTTCATCAATTTTGTCTTGAAAAATCACACCCTTTCTTGAAATTCACACATTTATGTCAATTATAGTTTATACATAAACAAAACATTTGTACTTGTCTCATCATATATATTGCATCATTGTTTTTTTATTAGAGTAAAGGGTCAGCTAGAGTTTAGTGTGTCCTTAATAAATTTAACATCATCTTCCCATCCTTCCTATTCTAATATGAAGCCCTGTATTTTGCTATATTATGTATTATGACAAAAATTGGAAACACAACATTGTCAAAAAGATCAATGTGCCTTTCCATACTCTCGGCGCGTTGTCAACACAAAGTTAGATGGAAACCTGAGCCTCTATGCTCATTCATTTCTTGTAGCACAATAATTACTAGAATTATTTTAAATCTTTTATTTGTGCGATTAGTATAAATTATAAAATTTAGAATTACACTTTCATTTCAACTAACCCTATCTTGGTTCACGTATGCTAAAAATGCAACACCAATAGTTGACTCAACTTGTGACTTCCAAAATCCTCCACAATATTACCAACTTTCGCAACACAGGACTTAAGTTCTGATCTCCCCTGGCTGATATTTAACACCTCTAGGAAGGGGAAGGAGGTTTCCCTAATAATGTAATTAGATGAACTATCTGGAGACTCCCAAAAGTACTCACAATATTACCAACTCTTGCAACATATGACTTACACCCTACTCTCCCTGATCTCCCCAGGTTGGTACTCCTCACCTCCAGGGATAGGTGAAGGGGGCCCCATTGTCTCATCCTCACTTTCCTCAGCCAAGGCCTGCAATTGTCGCAGGATTTCAGAGTAGGACGGAGGGAGGTCTGCGGTTTCCTCGCAGTCCCCACCAAAGATCGAGTCGTACGTGGGCGGGGGGAACCCTTCCAGAACGGGTGAGGCGCACCCATTCTTGCTGGTCGTGTCAGAGTCGACTTCCAGGATGCTGGGTGTGCTGATGGAAAGCGCCGGGGTGTCTCGACGTTGGTGTGCCCTGACAACATTCTCGCCCAGCTCGATGAGGTCAAGCCCGCTTGTGTCAGCCTGTAGCTGCGCGAACACAGACCCGTCCACAACGAGCATTCTACCATACCAGCTCGATGAGGTCAAGCCCGCTTGTGTCAGCCTGTAGCTGCGCGAACACGGACCCGTCCACAACGAGCATTCTACCATAAGGGAGAAGGATAATGGTAGGGGTGGCCACCATACCCTGGTCCACGCTGAGACCGATATCAGATGGGGAGACCTCCATATCCCGGGCGCCACTCCCTCGACAGCAGCGCCGCCGACAGAAGGCGCGGCAGCAAGGAGCACCCCAACAGCAGTAGCCGACAATGAAGCAGAGGACGGCAATCATGACAAGCAGGGCGGCCATACCCTGGCCTTGCTGGGCTTGCACGGCATTGTTGCCACCCGGCGAGTTGATGGACTTCCCTGCAAAAACATCACAAGCTCTCAAGGAGGGTATAGCTTAAACTGACAACATTCTTACCTTGATAAATTACATCACATCTTATTAACGTATATAGGGCCATAGTGAAATTAATGAAGAGTAAATTCAGGGTAAAATAATTGTACAACTGGAGCTTTTTTTACCACCGTGTAATACTGCCCATTCGGGTTATACCCTTGTGTACTAATTACACTAAATGGGTTCAGGATGATGAAGGTTGAATTTAGAAGAAGTGTACCCACATTTGTGTGAAGAGAGTGGAAACCATTTAGGAAAAACACCCTCAGTACACCCGATTGAAATTGAACAATGATCTTACCGTCATCAGTACTCTAGTCTATTGTGAGATTGACACCTTAGACCATGCTCCCACAGATGCGGTTGAGTGTGTTGTTCATAGTGGGGAATCTGGCAAGCTGGTTGTATACAGTGTACATGTAGGAGTGAAGCAAAGAGGTTGTACACAGTGAGCATGTGGGAGTTTATCAAAGAGGTTGTAAAAAGCTATGTACTGAAAGCTCATATACCAAATTAGTGTTTCTGCTTTGGAGTGTATCAGAAGTACACCTTTGTAGTTTCTGAGCTCCATATGGCACCAGGTCACTTGTTGGTTCATTCATGAATGACATATTTCAATTTGATTTGTGTTTGCATTCTAACTGACCTAACCCTGTAGTTTTATTATTCTATTGTAATTATTTAAAGAGTAAAAGGGCTGTTTACAATACATTTTTGCTATGTTGCCACATTATTTAGTTTTTTTTTCTTGGTGCGCTTTTTATACAAGGTTTTTCCCTCTTGTGCACTTTCAATATTCTCCTGCTCTATAGGTACAATGAGCGTCTGGACAGTCCTGTCTGTGATCCCTTCATCATGCACAACACAGCATCAACACCTTGAACCATTATAAAAGATTTTGTTAAAAACATAGTAAAAAAAATTTCTGGTGTTCAAAATCGCAAGAAGAAGCAACTTGCTTATTTTGATAGATAAAAGAGGCACATTTAATAAAAAAAAAATTCTGGGCTAAGTATCTTAGTAACTCTAGTTTACTAACTAATCCCACATTTAAAAATACATTGAATATTATTTATTCTAAATCTTCAGAATAGGTAATTTTGAATAAAAAACTTGCTAAATAAAAATTAGCCATTGAAAAGAAAATAAGTCTACCAGTATCAAATATTGAACTTGGACTGAGAATTTTTTTAACATTGTGTGTTTAGAGTACAGAACTTTATGGATGGGAAGCTTGTATGCTGGGAAAGAAGCAAAATAGAACCATTTGAAATGTGCTGCTATAGAAAGATGCTTAAGATTAGGTGGAGTGATAAAGTGGGAAATAATCAGATTCTAGAAATGACAGTGAAAGAAGTATAATGAAATATTTTACAAAAAGGTAATATAAAATGGTGGGGCAATGAAAGAAGTCTATTGGAAAATTTGACAAAAAGGAGATATATAATGGTGGGGCACATTTTTAGGTATGCAGAATTGGTTAATTTGTTAATGCAGAATACAGTGGAGGGTCAAAATTGCAGAGGAAGATCAAGATAGTAAGTGAAGCAGATAATTGAGGATGTGAACTGTATTAAGTATGTAGAGATGAAGAGCTTGACACAGGATAGAAATAAATAGAGAATTGCATCAAATCATTTGAAAGATTGATGAAAAAAAAAGAGTATTCAATTTTAAAATGCTGCGCGCAATGAATATAATCAAAGTATAGACAATATTTTAATGGTGTAGTTGTAGTTTTAATGTTGTAGTTCTAAAACCAATTAATATATCTAACTTCTTTTTGATTCTTATAGAGCTTATCGTTTTCTTTCAAAATCCACAAGAATATTAAAAATAGGGGAGAAAACACTCAAAATGGGGGAAGTTAAAAAAAAAAATACTGTAAATATTTTGAAAACTATGTTAAAAAATATAAATAAATATTATATCTATATAAGTAAAACAAGTGGGCATATTTGTAGAGATTTTCTGGGAGAACAGTTTGGTTCTTCTTGAATGTTCCTTATATCTCACGTCATTATAAAACTCGATTGAATTTTAGGATTTTTAGAGGGAAAAAACAACCTTCTCCTACCCTCCATTTGTGGGCACCCATGAAATTATATGGGATATGTTCGCCAAATCAGTACAAATGTAATATATATATATATATATAATTTTTTTTATAGAAAATATACAGTGCTTTATTTAAATCTTCAGAAAAACTACCTCCATTTTGTACATTTTATACTTTTGTTCTTTCCAGTAGAAAGGGGAGGACATGGGGCACCCATTTAAGTGTTTGCACAGGGCTCCATAAACCCTAAGGGCAACTCTGTAGTAACTTGAACACAGGTAATTTATTTCCCACTTAGTAATCACAATGATCGCAACCCTGCCAGAAATCAATCCAAGGATCCTTGTATAACCAAACGGACTTAACCAAGGCCTCAGTTTGTCTCAAAACCAATAGACCTCCACATCGCTAGTGTTTCAGGTTTGAGTCCCAGCTGACAGCTGGCAAGTGTGAGTTAGATTGTGATTTTAAGATGTCTGGTTGAAATCCCAATAATTGTCATATGTTCTACTGACCGTGCTGATTGGTCTGCCTCAAAGCCTCCATGACTGACCCGTTTGACCGCTTCGAGCCCATACACAACTGCTTTCTACCACTGTCACCTGGAACAGCACAAAAAACAAGTTCAAATTATAGAATGCTGGTTATAACAAGAAACTTACTACGCCTAGACCAAACCAGCCCCTGCGCCAAATGTGACCAACATTTTTATGTGGCCTCTTCATGCACACACATAGCACTACTAAGGGAGAGAACATGAGTGGATAAAATACTACTACTAAAGGAGCGTTAATGGGCAAACATAATTATTAAAGGAGAGTGCATGAACAGAAAAATCACTACTAAAGGAGAATGCACGAGCAGACAAATCACTACTAAAGGAGAGTGCATGAACAGACATATCCTTAATCAATAGTGCATGTAGGGATGTGGTATTGAAAGAAAAGTATTGATACTGTACACATTAAAAGTATCAGAAGAAAAATATCGGTAACAGTAGGTATTGGTATAGAAATTTTAATCTGAAAAAAAAAAAAATATATATATATATAATCTGAATTTTTGCATGAGTCATTTTTTCTTTAATTCTTTTTTTTATTTTTGTAGTACAATATATATTCTTTAAGCTTAGTGTCAGTAATTCAGTAGCCATCCCCCAGTTTATGAAAAAGATAGAAAAATCTTTGTATGGAACTGTGTGCTTCACAGTGCCAGCGACTTGGTGTTTGACTGTTGTGCGCATGCGCACATAGGAGGGAGGTGGGGGAAAGGCGGGACTGCCAGGTAGAGAGAGAACTGTTGCTCTCGCAGTGCCAGCTTTGGCGTGATGGTGGAAGGAAGTTTTTTTACTCAGCATGTGTTGTACTTAAAAACTGTGTACCATATTCTTGAATGGGGTAAAGTGTAGAAGAGTGTAGAATTATATTATTATTCTGCTTCCAGCTATTCTATTGGTTTTTTTTTCGGTTCTTTTATTTAACAGAAAGACTAAATGCGCTTGGAGTACTTTCAGTGGAAAAAATTTCCTAAATTGTCATCCAGAGATCAAGGAGAAAATTATTGAACTTTTTGCGCAAATTAAAACAACAAGAATGGATTTCATTTTTAAATGAATAGATCAAGCTTGAACTGTAACAATTTAAGTTAACGAAAATAAAAAAGTTTGGTTTTTTTTGCTAATATTTTATCAAGTCCCTGATTAAATTTTCTTTTTATACATGTTTTTTTCCTTTTACACAATTTTAAAACAAAGGTTAAAAAATTTCTGGAGCAGCACCCTCACTAATTTTAGTTACAAGCCGCCACTGTTTCTAATACCAGAGTGTGAGTATTAATATCAGTAAAAGTATTGGAAAAAAAGTACTAGTATCGAAAGGAAAATATTGCTTTTACTAAAGTAGTGGTAATTTTTTCACATCCCTAAGCGCATGTGCAGTCGTTGACCCTGTCCAATAGGGATTGATCTAAATTGAGAGTTCTTGTATCATTTCATGTAAAAAATTGAGTTTATTGAATCAATCTTCCAAAGATTGATTAAATGATTAATGTGAAATTGGTTACCTTTAACCATATTTTTAATACATAAGGGCATGTGCTTCTTGAAAAACTAAACAAAAAAACTAGGATTGAGCACATAAAATGTGAATATTTTCCAATTTTGCTTAATTTAATTAATTGTTGACAGTCAATTATTTATCCATCACTAAATAATATTTATATGGTAAATAGAGCCAACATTATACAATAAGCATTGGCACATCTAAAGGCTAATACAATGTGGTATGTCTGTGAGCTACTCCTTCAATGCGATTTAATTTATTATCATCCACTTTGGTGGACGCACTGTCTAAGTTGTCACTCTCACAATAGACTGCCAGCGATGATGGGATTTGAATCTCAGTCGGTTATACTGAGATTTTTACTGAAATGGCTTTCCACTCGGCTTTCATGCAAATGCGGATACACTTTCTCTAAATATAAACTTCATATCTAAAACCATTAGTGTAATTAGTACATAAGTGTATAACCTGAACTGGTACTAAGACACGTTGCATAAAAAGTATTATTAATAAGCACAATGATCAGGAACGTATCTGGGATTCAATTAATGGAAGGTGACCTGGCGGTCTAGGGGTAAGGTGTCAAACTTCTGTGCTGGCGGCCGGGGTTCAATCCTCGGTCCTGGCACAGATTTATCTGATTAACAAACCATTCCTTCACCTCTGACAAGACATCTTGTGAATGTGGGAATGCAAGGCCTCCATCGTGGTTCGGATTCCACGTTAAACTGTAGGTCCTCCATTTCATCTCACAATCACCCTATCATTACAGATTAGCGTAAGTGTGTATAACCCGAACGGGTAGTAAGA